>JAGTTH010005215.1:0-66205 GCA_022606485.1 Agraylea sexmaculata | reverse complement strand
GGTTTCATATATTCCAAAATGGAATAGAATATTTGGTAGTGAGACTGCATTTAAATTTGTTGATTATTGGAAGATATGCGAAAATAGCCCTTAATATGTATCGAATACCTTCTGAGATATCGTATACTTTCGTTTGAAATATGTTTGTTGCTTCATTAGTTCGAAATGCTGAAACTTCAAAATGTTGATTTTCAATCATTATTTAACCTTTTAAGTGGGACTTTTTCGAAATAGTAAAATAGTCCTATTTGACCGGCAACCAATGTAGATTCATCCATTATCTATAACACATTTCATGTCTCTGTCAATAGAAGGTATTTAATCGTAATCTGTAAAATTTTATATATTCAATTCAATTTTTTTGACACTTGACAGACAAGTGTTGCCAGGTGTATAAATAATTCAATTTAAATATTTAATCATAATTAATACATATCTAAAATCTCGAAACGGGTATTTTAATGATAATATTATTAAATTTATTTCAAAATAATTTTAGAGATATTTAATAATGCATAATAAATGAAAATTCTCAAAAAAAAGTATTTATCGGGAGACTCGCTTTTTAAATATTGTGATGAGTGTTGTCATCATATGAAAACCGCGTTATATTATTTTATTAATAATTTTAATAAAATTTCAAACTTCTTTCGAATGAAAAACAAACAACTTATTATCTTCGTATTAAAAACAAATCAGAGCATTTCAAAATATTAAATAATTTCAATATATTTTTAGGTGTATTTAATTTGATAATGCATAACAATTTCCACATTTTTATACTTCATTTTTAAAATAAAAAAATTCTTTAAAACTTCTTTAAGGCAAAAATGAAATCAAAACTCAAAGATAAACGTCCTATTAAAAACCAGGCAGAACATAAAAAAACATTAACAAATTGAAAATTTCAATTAAAATTACCCTAGTAATGTATATAATTGTCTAAGGTGTGTGTATGTGCGGGTCCTTCGACCATCAGTGTTACCAGATGGAAGAATAATATTTTATATAATTATTTTACTACAATCAATACATATATAAAATCTCGAAACGGCTACTTTAATGATATTAATATTAAATAAATTTCAAAATAATATTAAAGAAAAAAAGTATTAATCAGAAGACTCGCTTTTTAAATAGTGTGATGAGTGTTAACCGTATTAAATTATTTTATTTATAATTTACTTTGAAAATTCAAACATCTTCTGAATTAAAAAACAAACAATTTATTATCGTCCTATTAAAAAACCAAGCAGAACATAAACAAATTGAAAATTTCAATTAAAATCACCCTAGTTACAATATAATAGTGTAATGAGTGTGTGCGTACGGTGCATATGCGTGTAAACCAATCATACAAAGCTCTATTCGTTTACGCATCAGCTCTGGCACGACTCATTAAATTAAATATTATATTATATACCACACTAATGATAATTTCATACAATTAAAACTATTTTTACGCATAACATACAAACATATTTAAAAATTTAGGTATAGACACAAAATAAATAAAATTTGTAGGCAAAAAAAATCAAACACATCTACATAAATTTCTTCTTTTCTCTAAAATTCTTTCATGTACACTATCATCACGGGATCCCCCGTAATGCTCTAGTGGTACTGCAGTATGATATAATAATAATATATGTATACGCATTACGTGTAATTAATGCAAACTAAACAAAATCAAAAAAATCAATTTGTTGTTGAAAATTCATAAAGGATGCACTTTTGTCATTCAAATTTAAAGGTCGCTACACCGATATTAAAAATAAATTATAAAATTCATATGAACGATTGCTTTATATGGTAATGGGTGTGTTTGGGATGATTACTTACTTTAATTGGCTGTTTCTTATTAATTTTATTCTTGAAGTTGTCGGGGTTATTGAACATGCACATTCTGCCATAGAAAATCTTTACAGAAATGTTAAAGATGGAGGAAACGAGACAGGTTATATAATTAATATGGTGTGAAAAAGGGAGAGGGATAGAGAAAGAGAGAGTGATTTTGGTACCAAGCAAAATGACAGCGGTGAAAGTCAAACAGTGACTGATAATTATTCAAATACGTACACCTTTTTTTCAATATGGCTATGCATCAATACATCACATTATTATTCATTATATCTATAATTGTTGAACGTGTATGTATGTTATATGTTTGTATGTACGGATCCATCAACCATCAGTGTTACCAGATGGAAGAATAATATTTTATATATAATTATTTTACTACAATTAATACATTTCTAAAATCTCAAAACGGGTATTTAAATGATGATAATATTAAATTAATTTCAAAATAATATTAGAGATATTTAATAATGCATAATAAATGAAAATTTTGAAAAAAACCGTATTAAATTATTTAATTTATAATTTACTTTGAAAATTCAAACATGTTCTGAATGAAAAAATGAACAACTTATTATCGTCCTATACCAAAAAACCAAGCAGAACATTGAGAAAACCTCAACAATTTGAGAATGTCAATTAAAACTACCCTAACTATGATAAAAATGTATGGAATAATAGTTACAGCTGTATTCACTACAATTCATACATGATAGTGTCTATGGTTTTGTCTATCTTACGTTAGTAAAGGTTCTGTCAAAGTGAAGAATTCCAGCTGTCAATGTCAAATTTAATTATTCCAGCTGTCAAATTCGAGTCACTGTCAATGTGACAGCTGGAATTCTTTACTTTGACCGATCCTTTACTCAAGTAAGAGTGACAAAACCATAGACACTATCGTCTATGTATTTTACTGAATACCACTGTTAATGTACCGGGGTCAAGTATTAATAACGGCATTCTATAAAATGACTTTTGAGTGTGTAGTCTATGGTTTTTAGAAAAAGTGACAAATTAACTATAATATAATAAATATACGAACGAATATATAAATATGTATGAATAAATAATACAATATTTTGTCATTAATTGTGACAGAATATGAAGCAGAGAGACAACAGGTCGCTAGTTAAAGATAATTGTTTATGGTATACTGGTGACAGATCTTTTACTTGTAGTCTATGGAGTTCAAGCAATAACGACAATTAATTTATGACTTTTTCTTAAAACCATAGACAACACACTCAAAAGTCATTTTATAGAATACCGCTGTAAGTATCAATATTGTCTATGTATGCTTTTAGGACCTTATGGAAATGTATGAGGAAGAAACGAATATTCCATAATTTATATTTGTAAATAATACTTTTTTAATAAACAGTGTAATCTCACATTATCTAATTTCTATGTTTTAAAAAGAAAGATACTAAAATGAAAAAATGTTCATTTTTCACATTATACATTATTTTAAATAATGTGAATTATAATGTTTTTTTTTCAATCCATTTAAAACACACATAAATACGTATTATCGAATTTCTAAGAACTTATCCTTTAGTATGGACATTTTTTTATTGGTTTATCTACAACCAATGGAACAAACAAACGAGGGGTTGGAAATTATATTAAAATTCGTAGCTACATATGTAAAAAAAATAGTAATACAGTGTAGTCTCGATAATCCGACACATATCAGTCCTTAAATTTCGGATTAGCGAATGTCTAGGTAGGAAAAATACTAAAGAAGATAGAAAAAAAAAGTTTTATATGTATATTGTCAAATATATTTACGATATTAGCGATTGCGTGGTATAGGAGGGAGTTTATGTACTGCCAGGCGCTTCTGATATCAAAACAAGAAAAGAAAAATATCGTTGGAAAAATGTCAGGTTGTCGAAACACATTTATACAATAAAAATGCAAAAATAAAATATCCCAATCGAATTAAAATTTATATCAAAAAATGTTTGCTTCACGAAAAAACAGATTTGCCGGCAAAAGAACGGTTAAATATGATTGAGGCATTGGCATTTAAAATCAATTATAAATTACATTGGGACATTCACAGATATTGAGTTACTTTTTTTCCGCTTATTACTGTAATAACCATAGTGATGAGAATTAATTAAATTATTCAACGAAACAAGCTGTGCAAATAAATACATGGGCTTTTTTAAAACACATATTTATCCGACAATCATTTATTTTTATTGTATATATTGACGAGGAAGCGATATTAGAAGGCCGTACAAGTGGATGATAAATATCAAGATGGCGGACAAAGCAGATGAGTTTGACAGGGGCAAACACTCAGACTCGTCTGCTTGGTCCGCCATCTAGATATTTATACATCTAGTTGTCTGACATTCTTATCAGCAGTGATGGTTCGATTAGGTTTGAATTAAAAAAAAAACAAATAAAGTGATTCAATTGATAAAATTCGGATCGAACGTCTCGATCAAGGTTTTCTTTGATTTCCTGGATTGTAAAAATGTATTAATTACATAATAAAAATCAGTTCACACGGGGAGGATTTATTTCAGGCGGAATGGAATCCGATTTCCAAACAACAAGTATGTGAAATGTTGTTCATTTCTTGTGAGAACGGTGAAAATTGCAAAATCCAATTGACAATTGATTGCAGAAACACCTTATGCGCCAAAAATTTGGAAAATTACTTTAAATATGATTATTATTCTTTGGAACAAGGGCATCTTTTAGTGGAAGAACGATTACAATATTATTATCATAGAGTGGTATTTAAAAATAAGGGGAATATATGGTTTATCGCAGAAAATATATTATATTTATTAATAAATTAGATGACCTCGAATAAATGGACACATTCTATTGTTTTGCTAAGCAGATAAGTGAATCTGTTATTTTATCTTTTTTTTAAATTGTAAATATTAAAGTGCATTGTTATAAAAAATGACAAGTTAAACGTTTATTGCAGAAACATTCTATGTGAAACTGTTTTGTCCTGTTAAAAAGTATTATTTATTGCAAAAAGACATTATTTTAAATATATTTAGTTGTAAATAAAGGACAAATATCGACATTTATTGTAGGAACACTCAATGTCAATTTATTTAATGATGCAATTTTACGAGAAATAAAAAATAGTACAATCTGTAAAATAAAACATAGTTTTCCCAAAACTATCATGTTTAGAAAAAGCATTTGGGGTATTTCTGCAACAAACGATTCAATTAATAATAAATAAAAAGTAAAATCAGAGATCAATTGAGTCGCCTATTTCCAAAAATCCTTTTGTCCATATTTAATATATTCACAAAATCATTTATATTATGAAAAAAATGCATTATTCTGATGAACGGATTTTTTAAAAACCAAATATCATTAAAATGAGACCGAATTTGGGATGCATTTTTAAAAAAAACCTTAAATTTTAGATTTAAAGAACATTGTCCATGTTCATCCGAAAAGTTAATTGTAACGTGCAGTTAACATTCTCGTTGCCGCCCTCTAAAAATCTTCTACGATGGGTAAAATAGTAATTAGGCTAAGTGAAAATACAGATACAGAATCTGAACCAGGTTATGGTGAAAACGTTTTATACAGTTTAGTATAATTGGTCAAAAGTAATCAAGTGTCACATAATAGGCGATGCAAAAGTATGCAGCATAGAATGCACAACCGCGATTTAGAATCCGTTACCTTTGACCACCAAACAAACCGCAATGCCAAGGGTGATAATTTCAATTACCAACACTAAATAAAAGATTTGGCTTTAGAGACTAACTAAAATATTAATAATAATTTGTATCATAAGGCTTGGCTATTGTTTGAAGAGACACACACGCGATAATTTTTGCGCTGTGTTAGAATTTATTCTATTGTACATCACGTCATCGTTTGCAAAACGTGACATATCTCACAATAATAAAAATAATTAATAATTATGTACATTTGTTGGATATAGATAAAAGAATTACAACTAAAATTATCTATATTAGTGTGCAACTTGAACATTTGTTGTCATGCAAATAAAATATGTAGTATGAAAAATTATAAAATAAACATCGGAGCAAATGTCTGTAATTGGTTATATTATAAAATATGTAAAAAACATATATTGTTTTTTTTAAAACAGTATAACACCTTTACCTAATTTATAATACTCTAGATTCACGACTCTTATAGATCAACTTGTACAGTATAAATATACATAATTGTTCTACAACAATTATAAATACACAATTTTCATCTTCTAATCTAAAGACCATTAAATACAGAGGAATATTTCATAACAACAATTAAAAATTACTCCATTAACGAGCGATATTTCAGATAAGGAGTAACTTTAACTAACCCTTAACAAAAATAATAATTAGACAGTTTCCTAGTTTTTAAAAAAATATATATAATACATATTTATCGTAAATTCATAAATAATTTTCCAAAACATTCCTTAAAAAAGTATGTAATTTCATTAAAATATACCAAAGGGTAAATTTATTTCAGATAACGAGTAACGGAACCCTTAACAATAATAATATGTAAAAAAGTATAATAATATAGATATAATTGTTGAACATGTATGTTATATTTCCGTCTGTATGGATCCCTCAACTATCAGTGTTACCAGATGGAAAAATAATATTTTATATACTTATTTTACTACAATTAATACATGTGATGAAGTACTTTAACGTATTTGAACTCTTATTAATTGATTATTGTATTATTTTATTTCAACTCTCTGATATTTACACAAAACATTATATTACTAGTTTTTTTTATGTTCTGCTTGGTTTTTTAATAGGACGGTAATAAGTTGTTTATTTTCTCATTCAGAACATGTTTGAATTTTCAAAATAAATTGTAAATAAAATAATTTAATAGGTTTTTTAAGAATTGTCATTTATTATGCATTATTATCATCATTTAAATACCCGTTTTGAGATTTTAGAAATGTATTAATGTAGTAAAATAATTATATATAAAATATTATACTTCCATCTGGTAACATTGATGGTTGATGGATCCGTACATATAACATACATACACGTTCAACAATTATAGATATAATAATGTGATGTATTGATATTGAAATTGCCATATATGCCAAATATGATATTGCCATATTGAAAAAAAGGTGTACGTATTTGTCTCCCGATAAATACTGTTTTTTGAGAATTTTCATTTATTATGCATTATTAAATATGTCTAAAATTATTTTGAAATTAATTTAATATTACTATCATTAAAATACACGCTTCGAGATTTTATATATGTATTAATTGTAGTAAATTAATTATATAAAATATTATTCTTCCATCTGGTAACACTGATGGGTAAACCAAGGGGTAAATTCATTTCGCACAACGAGTTAGGTTCTGGAATGAATTATGATCGTTATAAGAGGCTTCACTGTATATTTTACATATTAATATATTTTTTTAGTATCTCTCCTTGGCTTGCTGAATTTAAGTTAGATCTTGGAATCAAACCCGGGCACGGTAGCTCAGTGGGTGCGTGTAAAAGAGCAAGTTTCTCTTCCGGCATAATGTATGTCGTGTTCGCATAGTTCGCGATCCAACGTCAGCCGATATATATATATTTTCTCTAATGTCAATGTCGCTATTCTTCTATCCATCTTAAAAAATAAATATATATATATATGCTACCGAATAATAGTGGAAAATGAGTAACAGTACTCGAGGGGTTCTCACGCATCAGAGTGAATGACCCATTTTGAATATTGCGCAATCGTCTATTGTTACATATTATAAAATATAACTGTGTAGGTTGTCATAATTGATATTAAAAACTAATTAATCAGCGATTTAATTAAGAGAAGGACGACAATTGTGTTGTTAAACGAGAACAGTGTGCCAAATTCAGAAGGACGTGTATTGTGAAAGTGGACGGACGCGTGGGTTTCAATAGACATTCGATAAAACAATACTGATTTACAATTAATAAATACATATGTCCATAGATATAAACATTAGATATCGCATTGCTTATAAATCATTCGTGTCAATTTGTTGCACTCTTCTCTCCTATTAGATAAAGGCATAAGTGTGTCTTCTCACTCAACACATTTATAGTGACCACTGAGAGTGGTTGTGACAATACTTTGGCAATAATATTGTAAACATGTTAAAGAAGTAGTGTTTGGTAAAAAGTGAGCCTAGATGTATTTGAGTGTATGTTTGAGTCCATATGACATGTAGTAACAATGCATTTACCCATTTTACTGTGAAATATAACTGAAGATATGAAGAGATGTTTACAGTATAATGTTTGCCAGGTAACTCATGTTTTTGGCCACTTGATCCACTTGAACTAAACACGCATTTAGCCACTCATGCGATATCTTATGTTTATATCCAATAAATTTCTGGAGTACTAGTGATGATGATGAATATATTTACTGATTAGACAATATTTTCATTCACTACACAATCCATTGATCCAGGTTATCTAATAACATGTCAATCTTTAAAACAAATATATTTTCATTAATAAATGATAATTAATACAAATCCCCTATAACATATATACATTTCACCATCATCATCAGCAGAAATATAATAGATAAATGCTTCCTCTATATCCCTATGTATAAATAGATTTATTTTTTGTTCCGCCTCAGGAATTTTCACTCCAAATTCACCCTTTTACACCCGAATTCAACCATTTACACCACAATTTCACCCATTATAGAATGTACATTAAACAAACATATTCGATCGATTAATATTTATTATACACACAAAAAGTAAACATTGATGTTATATGAAAAAGTGTGAATTTTAAATGATAAAGGGTGAATTTGAAGTGAAAAAGCTTGTATTACATTGAATTATGTATCTTGTTATTTATTATAATGCTTATACATATAAAAAAAACAACTTTTTATACACGAAAACTAGTCTTGAATGACATCATTCGCGATTTATTATTGTATAATAAATATTTTTTATATAAAGTCTAGAAACAATGATGAAAAAAATATCATGTCTAAAGACATTTGCTCTACAAATATAAGAAACAGGTGGAATTTTGTACATATGCATAATAATATTGTGCAATATATTATATGAGGATTACCGACTTTTTATGATAATATATTAATTAATAGAAAAATACGGGTTTGTAACAATCGATAGGATGACCATATTGTTGTTTGGATTAATAAAAAAGAGTTTATTGTATACGTATTGATCAAATTTAGAGATAAAACTAAAAAAAAAGTCTGTCGTAAAGGAAATTTGTGGTTGAATGTTTAATTTTTAAATGCATCGTTCATATATTTTTTATCAACGTATAAATAAAAACCACAGACATAAGTTTGATTTATAATGGAAATAAGCCTCCGTCAAATTCCTATTGTGAGATGATCAAATCGTCGAAGCATTTGTACGTACACGTTAGCATTTGGATGAAAATCAAGGTGTGATAAATGATGAAACATATTATACAATGTTGTATATATTAAGGTGGGTTTAAAAAAAAGTAAATAGTTTAGAGAGGAATGAAAGTGAAGTATGATATTACCAAAGTGTCCACATCGCAGCTCATGTTCGGCTCCACATGATGCAGGCAAGGAGTCACTCATCCCACAAGTCACTTCACATTCACAAACACTAAACACGCCTCTTTACTCTTCTCACAACATCACAACTTCATCAACTAAACAACACTGCAGAAGATACACGTCCTGCCTCCGCCATTCACCGAGTTACACTGTTCAAGTCGCGACAGGCGAACAACTTTCTACCTCGTGTGAACTCGTCAACAATATTATGTATTCATTATTTTACAACAAACAAAAAGAATTAATCATTATCTTTAACAAAAACTGTGTTTTTAACTATCACTCCACTTGACAAATGACTCGACTTTCTGTTAAAATAAAATATTCAAAATTTTAATTTTTTCAAAACAACGAATTTTTATTCACTCTTCTTAT
This sequence comes from Agraylea sexmaculata, assembly GCA_022606485.1. NCBI lineage: Eukaryota > Metazoa > Arthropoda > Insecta > Trichoptera > Hydroptilidae > Agraylea > Agraylea sexmaculata. Next base: position 56,397 of record JAGTTH010005215.1, on the reverse strand, counting down.
TTACATAATTATAAAAATCATAATTTTTACATTAAAATAAATAAAAAATACAACACAAAAACATGAATAAATAGCATTTATTATTAACAGCCATATAATTTGACGTATGATCGGTAAACTGGAACTGTCAGCAAATTGAAACATTGTATACCGGTAATGTTTTAAAATTTACCTATTTTATTTAAATTTTTTTAAATTTAAATTAAAACACAACAGAGAATAAAGACCTTCAACTAAAGTAATAAGTAAACTTAATAGTATCTAACTGTTTATTCTACACCTTCTATTAAATTTTGACTTCATACAAAACAGTAAATCAACTATTGTTTGCCAATGCATATAATAGTTTATTAGGGCTCGAGTACAGAATGCATCTTTGCCGGAAAGATATTTATTTACACAATAAATTAAATTGTTTATCAGTAACAAAGTACAGCGTTTTCAAATAATGTATTATATCAATACGTCATCAAGTATAAAAGCGGAGACGTTCCATGTAATATCTCAGAGTAAAGAAATTATTTTTTTAGTGCAATACCTATTGTGAAAAATATCAAACAAAATAAAATAAAATGTTTTTGTTATTGTTTGTACATTTGCACAATCGTTCTAGAATGAAAAAAATAACAAATTTCTAAATCGTTTATCAGAAAAGAAATTTGGGCAATACATAAACATTAGAAGCACTAGAGATAATGTTGTATATTGCTCAACTTTTGACCGTTTATTTGATTTTGGGAATTTGTCAGTGTTGCCACGCTAAAAATATATATTTTCAATAATTTACATTGGAACCATCGATATTAACTGTAATAAAATAGTAGTTTTTTTTGTTTTATTCGTGTTTGTGAGTTTTCATTGTGTATTTAAAGGTTTTTTTTATTGGAAGGTTTTGTGAACCAACACGTGAATGCGAGACTTGTAGATGAGTGAAAGAGACGGCGATAGATTATGCGCGCAGGAGTGAAAGAGAAGGAAGAGTCAGTGTCGGGGAAGCTGGTGACGCGCATGCGCAGTAGTGGCTGTCAGCGGTGGCGGCGTTACGTGGAGTTGGAGTCAGGAACAGCGGACAGGGGACAACAACCAGTGGCCACCAACCACCACCACTCACCACTCCTGCCGGCTGCCACTCACTCTAACCAAGGGGTTGGCCACGCCTTCAAGCCCGCCCCCTCCCTCTAGTGTACTAGTCCAGTGTCCAGCGAGCACAATACTCCAAAGTGTCCAGTGTCCAAGTGTCCAGTGTCCAAGTGTCCAGTCCTCGCCGCAGCTGCTCGTCTCCTTCATATTCCTGGTGATGGCCTCTTCACCGCAGGTACGCCATATTTCTTCCAAAACTGTCCCAAACATATTTCTAACCTCAAAAACTTTCACTAATTTCTTATCCGGCAGCCTCAAACACGAACACTAATGTATTTCGACACGTTTCCATTGAAATGCTACATTGACATTTTGTTTTTAAGTCTTTCTATAATACAATCTAAATGAAAACAACCTGTCATTGTGTCCTTTAACTTTGATTTCCACAATTTATAAAAATATTCGCAATACCTGAAATAAAACTCATTTACACATTATCTAATTTTATTAAAATGACCTTTGTTATGTCAAATACTATATTTTGCCGATTGTTGTTATAGCCCATGCCTGTAAACGGCTCTAATTCAGAACCGCATCTCAATGGAATGCAGAATGGCTACTCTTCCAGTTCAGAAAAACATCGTTCGTCATCATCTTCCGGTCACAAATCGTCTAGCAAAGATAAACACCGAGACAAAGACAGAGAACATAAAAGTAGTTCGTCGTCTTCGAAACACCATTCTTCTAGTAGCAGGTTGGTATATTGAAATAATTTGATTTTGTTGCCTTTGATGGTGTTCTTAATTATTATTCATTTTGCAGCAGTAAAGATAAAGACCGCCATTCATCGAGTGGAAAGAGTCATAGCTCTTCATCTTCCCATCACAAATCGTCCAGCAAGGATAAAGAGAGGAGCGATAAAGAAAAACACCGCAGCGATAGAGATAAAGAGCGGAGTTCTGATAAGCCTCGCTCCAGTGAAAGTTCTAAAGATAAAGAACGCAGTGACAAACACAAGAGTGGGTCTTCCGACAAAGACAAGAGACATTCTTCGTCTTCTTCAAAGGATCACAAAAGCTCTTCCAGTTCTTCAAAAGATAAAGTCTCCAGTTCAAGCAGTTCGAAAGATAAAGATAGAAGTGACAAAGATAAACATCGTAGCAGTAGCAAACACCATTCCAGTTCATCTAAAGATCGACACAGCAGTAGCAGGTATTTATTTTAATTATAATATGTGCTCCATACATCTAAGCTTCATTTTGGATGTTGTCAATTAAGCATTAAGGGTTAGTTTTTTCAAACAGTGAGCAACTCAAGAACCAAATTTTTGTGCAATCACTCGAGTACAAACCTATTGCATTTATAAGAAAAATAATTTATGCCTTTAATGATTGGTGGATTCGCTTATTGTATTTAAAAAAATCTTTCACCTTACACTGGACTATTTATTTTAGAATTCTTAATAATTGACCCACTTAATTTTTAGCAAAGACAAGTCTTCACATAATTCAAGTAAAGACAAAGAACGCAATGACAAATCTCCAGATAAAAAAGATGTTAAACCTAAAGTTAACTTTGAAGAGGTATGCATTTTTAATAATATTTATCATCAAAGACTTGATGGTAATTTATCATAATCCAATTACAGGACGCATATATTAAAGAAGAACCTTACACGCAAGAAAGTATGGACTGGAATGATAAAAATGACCACAGCGATCAAGACGGCCTCGCCATGGGCAATACCACCGTCAGCTCTTGCGACTATTCTCTTTCCCAATTCAAAGAAGAACCACAATCTCAAATAAAGTCTGAGCCTGAAGAAAACAGCGAAGAAGACATCCCATTGGTAAGATCATTAAAATATAAAAATCTTTGAAATATTAACTTTTTATGTTTTCAGACTGTTAGAAAAAATAACAAAAGAAAGTCTTATGCCAGTGAAAGTGAAGAAGAGATTCCTTTGGCTAAGAGGAAAGCACTGAAAAATAAAAAAGCCAAGGTTAAAAAAGGTATAAGTCTTTATTTCATACTTCACTGTATGTTTTTTATTTAAATTTTTAATTAATATTTCTTTTTTTTTATACATAGAATCAGATTATGAAGATGACTATTCCGAGGAAGAAGAGAAACCTAAAAAGAAAAAAGCCAAGACTAAAGTTAAAGAAGAACCCAAGAATAATACGGCAACATCGCCTACTAAACGGAAAAAGAAACAGGAAGAAGAGCAAGATGTTTGGAAATGGTATGAATAATTTATAGTATCAGTTTCATAGTTTTAGTATATTGATGGTTGTAATAATGTATTTCAATTTGCTGTTATGATTTGTGCGAAATGTATGTACAGACAAATATAAACTCTGCATTATTCTAACCTCAAATTAGAGAGGCCAGTTGACACATGTCATCCACTGATCACATAACTAAATAATCCTCAAAGTTATTTATTTATGTTTACTTCAATATCATTATTTGTAAAATTTAATTCTCGTTTATTACCATGTTGCTTATTTCGTGTTAGAAAATTACAATTTTCAAATTTAGCTTCAGTACAGACATTGTGGTCAGACATAACCTAACTTGTGACTATTGATTAACCGGTTTCAAGTGTATTAATCAAAATTAATATTATAATTTAGGTGGGAAGAAGAAAAGAAAGATGATGGAACCAAATGGAAGTTTTTGGAACACAAAGGACCCCTGTTCGCTCCTCTCTATGATCGTTTACCCAAAGGTGTTGTGTTTAGATATGACGGAAAAGAAATACAGCTATCCGAGGAAGCGGAAGAAGTTGCAGGATTTTATGCAAAAATGTTGGATCACGACTACACAACAAAGGAGAGTTTTAATGATAATTTCTTCGGTGATTGGCGGAAAGTTATGACCGATAAGGAGAAATCAATCATAAAAGATCTCAAAAAGTGTGATTTCAAATCAATGCATGCCTTTTTCATGGCTCAAGCGGAAAAGAACAGAAACAGGTCGAAAGAAGAAAAAGCAGAACTCAAAAAGAAAAATGAAGATATTCAAAAGGAGTATGGTTTTTGCACAATTGACGGTCACAAGGAGAAAATCGGCAACTTCCGTATAGAACCTCCCGGTCTATTTAGAGGCAGAGGCGAACATCCCAAAATGGGAATGCTCAAAAAGAGAGTATTACCGGAACATGTAACCATTAATTGTTCGAAAGATAGCAATATTCCCAAACCACCGAGCGGTCACAAGTGGAAAGAAGTCAGACACGACAATTCAGTGACCTGGCTCGCCTCCTGGACGGAAAATGTCCAGGGACAAGTTAAATATGTTATGTTAAATCCGAGTTCGAAATTAAAAGGAGAGAAGGATTGGCAAAAGTATGAAACTGCTAGGAAATTAGCCAAGTGCGTTGATAAAATTCGTGATAATTATCGAGATGAATGGAAGGCCAAAGAAATGAGAATTAGACAAAGGGCTGTGGCTCTTTACTTTATCGATAGATTGGCACTTAGGGCAGGTAATGAAAAAGACGAAGATCAAGCAGACACGGTCGGCTGTTGCTCTCTTCGCGTGGAACACGTCGAATTACACAAAGAGAAGGACGGCAAAGAATACGTGGTCGTATTTGATTTCCTTGGTAAAGATTCAATCCGTTATTATAATGAAGTGCCTGTTGAAAAGAGAGTATTTAAAAACTTGGAACTTTTCAAAGAAAATAAAAAAGACGGCGATGATCTCTTCGATCGTTTGAATACCCAAACGCTGAACGAATACCTCCGTGAATTGATGCCAAATCTGACTGCTAAAGTTTTCCGTACCTTCAACGCTTCATTCACTCTCCAAAATCAACTCAAAGAACTCACCGATCCCGATGCATCCATCGAGGAAAAGATATTAGCTTACAATCGGGCAAATAGGGCCGTCGCCGTTCTGTGTAACCATCAAAGGGCAGTGCCGAAGGGGCATCAAAAATCAATGGACGCCCTCAAAGAAAAGATCCAAACCAAAAGAGACCAGATTGACGAAGCCGAAGCAGACCTCAAAGATCTCATTAAATTAGCTAAAAAAGGTTCTGTCAAGGAGAAAATGAACGCTGATAAGAAAAAGAAAGCCTTACAAAAACTACAAGAACAATTGAGAAAGCTCGAAGTCCAAGAGACTGACAGGGATGAAAATAAAACTATTGCATTGGGAACGTCCAAATTGAATTACTTGGATCCCAGGATATCAGTCGCTTGGTAATTTTAATAATTAATTTATCATACAAAAAAAAATTACAATACTAAATTATTTATATTTTCAGGTGCAAGAAGAACGGTGTTCCGATAGAAAAAATCTACAATAAAACTCAAAGAGACAAATTCCGTTGGGCTATCGACATGGCGACCGTTGACTACGTCTTTTAGTTGTATTAATCAATATGATTTTTTTTTTATTTTAAATAATTAAACTCGATATAATTAGGTGTTACTCTTTTTTTTATCAACATGATCGCAAAACCACATTTCATTTAAGTAGTGGAAAATGTAGATGTAAAGTAAATTTAGATACTATATTTATGTATTGATACATATTTTTTATGAATTAGTAGATAAAATTATTTTGATAAGTGAAACTCTACCTATTAGCCGCATTGTAAACTTTTAAAGTTTTTAAGAATTGATCACGATTAATATCTGTCCATAATTTATATGTATAAACATTCGTACGGAGGCAATAAATAATTAAATGAGTAGACAACACCGACTTGTTAACCTTTTTAGAATATACAGCACAAATTCTGCCTTTGGTTTTGTGAACGACAGAGTTAAAAAATGATCTGCGATGAAGGTTTAAATAAATTTTACTTTCTATTATTTTTTTTTTAATTGATTAGAGCATTTCTTTCCTGTGTATTTTGATATTAATTGTAAGGGAATTTGTAAATATTTTATGAATTTTCGATTTATTTTATAAAAATAAAACAACAATGAGAATTATACATGTGTTTTACACCGAATGTAATAGTTATTAAATCTATTCATAAATCACTCGTATGTTTTATTCGAAGAAGCTGATATTTTCCATCCCCTCCGGCATGTACGATAATCCCGATTCGTCTTTGTGAAGTGTGTTGTATCCTTCGCCGTAACCTGAAATCGTAAATAAAAATAATTGTCTGATTGATACCAGATTATAGTATTCTTTTCTAATTTATTGATGCACTCGTATGAAGAAATTAAATGTCAGTATAATACTGTCTATATCGATATACAGAATAGAGATAGATTCTACAATATTTGTTTGACATTGGCACATCTCTGGTCGTACCTAATTTAGACATGAGTTTGGTCGGAGCGTTTCTCAAATGTAGAGGAACGGAAGGCTGTGCTCCTTTGCACTCGGATATAACTTGCTTGCATTTTTTCAAAGCGTGATACACTTCAACGCTCTTGTCTGCTCTTGCTAAATAAACCGTGCATTCGGCGAGTAAAACATCACATTCAGGCATTCCGACGGCCTGACATCCATGAAGACAGGACACGGCCAAATTAAGTGCCTTAGGATCCGCTAACCCTAAAATAAATTATGTCTTAAATGATTATTAATTATTAATGTGTTTATAAACACACCTATGTCCTCTCCGGCGATTCGCACTAATCTTCTGGCAATATAAATGGGATCCTCGCCTTCTTCTAACATTCTAGTCAACCAATATAAAGCTGCATCATCGTCGGAAGCTCTGACTGATTTATGAAGAGCTGATATTATATTGTAATGCTCTTCGCCCTTCTTATCATATAACAAGTGAGATCGCTGCAAAGAAAAATAACTACTATGAAGTATAATACAGGATTACTTTAATGATTTTATATACCTTTATACCGTCTTTAATATCATTTAATGTTATTAATCCCGGTCCGGTTGTTTTGTACTCGATTCCTGGATCTTTGGATTGAATTGCAAGTTGTAAACTACTGAGAGCTATTCTAGCATCGCCATCACATATTTCAGAAAGCCATTCCAGGGATGCGTAGTCGACTAAAACTCTACTTAAATTATAATTATTTCAATGTGGAAAATTCATCAGATTTCACAAACCTTGAATCATTAAAATTTTCCATCTTATTTTCAGGATTCACAATACTAGCACTGCATTTATTTTGTAAAGCTTTCATCAGTATTGTTAGGACATCTTCTTTGGATAATTTGTTTAGAACTATAACACGGCATCGACTGAGCAAAGCATTGTTCAGGCTGAAGGAAGGATTCTCCGTAGTGGCACCGATTAGGACTATTGTTCCATTTTCAATGTGCGGCAAGAATGTGTCTTGCTGGAGTTTGTTGAATCTATGAATCTCATCCATGAACAATATAGTTTTTCTTTTAAATTTCTTTTCGTTTCTCGCCACCTTCACCACCTCTTTCACATCATTGATGCCCGACATTGTTGCGGATAGTTTGGAAAATCTAAGTCGGTCATCATTTTTGCACATTTCACATATTATATTTGCCAAAGATGTCTGAAATAATTATGTATACAAATCATTCAAACACTATAATATACTTTTCAGATAATAATGAACAATACCTTGCCACAGCCGGGAGGCCCCCACAGGATCATGCTGGGAATGTCTCCTTTACATATCAATTGCCTTAACAGTTTTTCTTTTCCCAAAACATGACTTTGTCCCATATAATCATCTATGTTTATGGGCCTCATTTTTTCTGCTAAGGGTATGTTATCATCATTTTTCTTAGACGCCGTTTCTTCCTACAATAATATTAAAATAGATTGCCTGTAACTACTGATAATGATTTGTGAAGATTAACTATTACCTTCTTAACGAACGTATTATTTTGGAGCCGGGGAGGTTGTATCGCACATATTTCAATTTTTGGTCTTTTAGGAGATGGACCAGCTTCTTCATGATAATCGTTGTTGAGAAAAAGGCATTTTTCTACGTGGGATTGAATTTTTTGTGTTGGAAAACATTTCGTACAAACAGGACAAGGCACTTCTTCCATCTTTTGAACTGTCACAATCAAAACGTATCGCGCGCTTAAAAATGTATTTATTTATACTGTATGCCAAAAACTTCATCATTTTAATAGATTTTGTAAAGTAAAAAATAGAGAAAGAATCGTTTTATATGTAATATGATTTTTTAAATTAAAATTGATTCGTACATATATATGTATGAGATGTATCGATGTATGGCCATAAAATAATAGTGACAGTGTGAATTGAAGTAGCGGTGTAGCAAAATAGTGAAGAAAGAGTAATCATGTCTTCAGTGTTGACTCCTGCCGTTCCTGTTCCTGGCTTCTCCTTCGAGAACTGCAGAAGGTTGGTTCATCATCACAGCGTGTCTCCACCTGCTTCTAATAAACTAGCGGCTCTTGCAATGCCGGCTTCGTGATTCGTGACTTGACTAAAATAATGTATTATCTTTCCCCAAAATTAGGAATGGATTCTTGGCGGCCAAAGGTTTCCCCGCCCCCAAGGCCACCAAGACTGGCACCACCATCACGGGGCTGATCTTCGAGGGAGGCGTGATCCTGGGCGCAGACACTCGCGCCACTGAAGGACCCATCGTGTCCGACAAGAACTGCTCGAAGATCCACTTCATGATGGACAACATCTACTGCTGCGGGGCGGGGACTGCTGCAGACACGGAGATGACCACCAAGATGATCAGCTCACAGTTGGAGTTGCACAGGATGCACACCGGCAGGACTGTGGCTGTGACTACAGCGGCCACCTTGCTCAAGCAGTTGCTGTTCCGCTATCAGGGACACATCGGGGCCGCGCTGGTCTTGGGAGGAGTCGACAACACCGGCCCTCACATCTACAGTATTTACCCTCACGGATCCACCGACAAACTGCCTTACACAGCTTTGGGTACGTTATTACATTACTCCATACATTTCCTCTTATAATTCACATATTTTCTAGGTTCTGGTTCTCTGGCTGCCATATCTGTTTTGGAATCTCGGTGGAAACCAAACTTGACCGAAGAAGAAGGTAAAAAATTGGTGCGTGACGCTATTCACGCTGGTATTTTCAATGATTTAGGCTCCGGATCAAATATCGATTTGTGTGTGATTCGCAAGAGCGGCACTGAATATTTGCGCACTTATGAAGAAGCAAACATCAGAGGAAAGAGGGAATTTGAATACCGTTACCCCAAGGGAACCACAGCTGTACTGAATACTTCAGTTGTTCCTGTTGAAATCGAGGAAGTTGTTCGTCGAGTGGAAGCTCCCGTTCCCATGGATATTTAAAATAACTTTTTTTATAATATTATCAACAATAAAGTTTTACTATAAAATAAATATACAATTTTAATTGATTTTATTTAAGGGGAAAAAACTGAGACTGAATTACTCAATAATCTTCAATTTTTTAAAATAATTAAAAAGTTCTTAGAATGAGACTGCAAATCTAATAAAAGTCTAAGACAATAACTATAAAAATAATACTCACTGATATATTTGACAACATATATGTTTATTCATTGGACGGATTATTCTTAAATACATAATTGTAAAATAATTTAAAAATTTAATATTTTTTGAGTTTGTTAGCCTAAAATAATTAATAAATATCAATAATTTTGATCATTCATGAAATGTCTATTTACAATAAAGTCATGTTATAAAATCATTTTCTATGCAGGATAAAATCCCAAGTGTCCCTCCATCGAAGATGCATAAGATCATTTTCATTTAAATCAGTCAATCCGTAACTCAAGACAGCAAATGTCATAAAAGTGTGCACGGTGAAAATTAACCAAGCACAGACAACAAAAATATATAAAGAAGACAGCTTCTTGCTTATTTTACAACACAAAACATTATAAATATGTTCAATCATTGCAGCTAAGAGTAAAGTTTTATATACGAAGGCCGGCAGATAATGATGCAAGAAGAGTGTCCTTTCCATGAAGAAATATGGCACGAAATGGAAAAGATAGCCTATGAAAAAAACTTCTCCAATTTGTACAAATTGCTGCCAGGCTTTGTCGTCGAGATCGAAACAAAGTCTTCTACGTCTCAGGAGATAGAATGTGAGAAAAGCGAAATATGTAAATAATCCAATGGATGATGAATACCAAATGACGAGATTCCCGATCAAGTGTATTTGCGCCTGTAAATATATTTTTGTAATTAATTAATTATTTGATAAATTAATAAAATAATAATTGTTACATTAGTATCTGACGAAACCCAGTAGGCGATTCCTCTGGTTAATAAAGGCCACTCTAACGGTTCACTGGAGAACATATGATTTTGTACATAATCTTGATTTGCGAAGAGCATTTTATATTGTAATTCAGTAAATTTCTCCCAGAAATTTAATTTTGTTGCTACTGTTGGTATCATTTCGGCGTAAACCAGTTGCCGTTCTCTTTCCTTTTTGTCATCAGCTAAAAATTAGATTTATAATAGTTTAATGACATCAATAGGTAATGTGTACATACTTTTAGTGTATCGGTGCTCTTCGACATTCCACACGGTATCTTCTTGATTTATCACTTTGTCGGCTACGATTTCATGTTGGTTAAATCCCCAGTCCGGAAGTTGGCGACTGCTAAACTTCAGAGCGAGACCGGTGTTGACGTGAATTAGATGTATTTGTGATTGTATTGTACTCCATGGAGTTTTGTCATTGTCTCTATTAATGATATCCACCTTCCATAGATTTTGAGCGGGCATTGTCACATTGTAATCAATATAACACGAAACCTCCTAGAATGTTTAAAAAAATGTATACTATTCCGATTATAAAAATTAGAATTTAACATTACCTGACACTGTGGAGACATTGCGGCTGCAACATCGTGAGAATTGAGAGCTCGACTGGTAATCCCGTGCACCAATTGAATTACATCACCGTGTTTGATAACATCAATAGGATTTTCAACAATCAGATCATTTTTTTCAGGCCGTTTTACAATCCACCAATTGTTTACATCTTTGAAGCTATAACAAGTGACTTGTTGTTGATAAGATGATCCTCGTTTATCGGGGTACCGAATCGGGTATACGTGAGCATGTGAATGAAGCCAGCAAGTTCGTCCGTGAGTGTGTCTCAGTGTGATTTGAGAACCATGAGCAACATAAATCGGCTGTCCTTTGGTAATACTTGCCAGGCCGCCTTCTAAAGATGCTTGAAAAGCACTGGTCATAACATTATCATGAGGACCCGCTTTCGTCAACATTGTTAAATGCACTCCAAATATAATCAAATAAACAATCAATGGTAAAACCAATACACCGATTGCCGCCTTTAAGGATTGTCCTATAATTACAGATATACTGATATCTTTATTCCCCAACAGTGTCCAGAATTGTTTTCCGATTAAAAATAATCCCAAACAACATGTGTAAAAGCCAGAGTATTTAACACTGCAATATTAAAAACAAAAATTATTGCATTTCTTAAATAATTGATATATCATCATCTACACAGAACAAAGTCATAACTAAAAAAAATAGATTTTTATTTATGCACTAATAATATTTAGAATAAAGTTATGTCTGAATATGATTGTTCTATGTAGCCGAAGATGTCTTAATCTGTACCTTAAACAACAGCATAAGGAAATGCATCCTAAAACTAAATACGACCACCACACAATACTGGAAGAGTTCACATGATGATATCTAAATTTCAATAGACATAGAATGCCAAAAAGTCCAAACATCAGCAATATTGATTCCATCAACATGAATCGCGACTGAGTGAGGAGAGCATTATCTAAAATAAAAATACATTTAAATAAAAGTCAATTAATAGTTTGTGGTTTACTTTTAATAGCATTTACCTGCAATGATTAATATGGCGGCTAAAGTTGCAGTCCATTCGGATAACTTGAGTTGAACTATAATTTTATAGACTAGAGGAATGAGTAAACTTCCACACAGAGCCGGTATTATACGTAATGTGGCAATCGGAACGGCATCGGAATAAGCTGTACCAATTCTATCAAATGTAAAGTTGCCATTATAACCAGCAAAATGGGCAGCTGCTGCCAGAAGCTGTTTGCCGAGAGGAGGATGAGAGTCGAAAAAGAATATTCCTTTCATATAAAGTGATACATATCGACCATAGTGAAGCTCGTCGAAGCTAAAAATAAACAGCATTAAAACATCCAATCAATCAAAATTTAAAACATAACTAACTTACACAATATTCTTGGGTTCACTGAGTCGATAGCACCTGGTAGCGAAAGCAGTGAGAAATAGTATCACGACCATGCAATCAATTTCAATCTTAATTTTAAATTTCATTCTCAAATTGTCGATATCTTTGTATTCAACAGCAAGATTTGATTTGTTATCTGCTGCTACATTTTGAATTTTCTGAATAAAAATTTATTAAAATTAAATTGGGATTAATAAAAAAAATATAACATTAACGTGGCTCACTTGATCTTGACGTTTTTCCGTGTCTGCACCCATGTTCATAAATAACGGTACTTTTTAACTTTCCCTTTCACCGGTATTTTTGTAGGAATTATTCTCTGTTCTTCATTATTGCAGTACAGTGTGACACTGAAATCAAATGAACAACTGATTGTTTGTAAAGATTTCTCCAAATACGATTTCAACACACCTTTAGAAAAATTTCACTTTGGAAGCTTTCGTCAACATTTTCAAACTTTTGACTTGTCTGTCAAAATATTTGTGGCTATCAAACAGCACACGATGAAGATTTTTACCACATGTATTTAAAAAAAACAAGAAGTATTAAATACTTGGAATAGATTTTAGAGAACCTTCTGATATTCCAGATTATTATTTAAACCAAATTATAACTATTGAAATATATGGAAAAAATACAATAAAAAATACAATAAAATATATATATATATATATATATATATATATATATATATATATATATATCAATTAATCAACTTTTTCATTATTTTTTTTTCAAACTTGATAGCAACTTTGTGAACTTGTAATGTGAAGACATAAATAGATGACATTATTATTTGTGGTTTTGCGAAATGTGCAAATGTTGACAGATAAGTGACAGTTGAAGGAGCTGATGTAAAAGAGCAGAAGATGTGGAGTGTTGCAGGGGCGGGGACTTGGCGGGCCTTCAGGAGCCTTCAGCACGTTAACACCTTCAGGAGCCTTCAGCACGTTAACACCTTCAGGAGCCTTCAGCACGTTAACACCTTCAGGAGCCTTCAGCACGTTAACACCTTCAGGGCCGCGGAGACAGCTCTAGCCAGGAGTACTAGTCCTATTAGTATTAGTCGTATTAGTATTACGCGCTACCAGTACAAGTATCAGGATCAGTATAGGGGAATCACATGCACCTCTGTATCCTGGACTCACAGACTGAACCAGGACAATGGCTATAAGAACAACGAGGACAATCACTATAACAAGAACAAGGATAATCAGTCAACAGTCAGCCTTGTCAGACGGTTTAAACAGATGTTCAAGGACTATTGGTATGTCTTGGTACCTGTACATCTTCTGACCTCCACTATTTGGCTCGGCTCCTTTTACTACATGGCTAAAAGGTTATATTTGGACCTATTATACAATATATTAGTATCGTAAAGCTCATTGTTCTCTTTAATATTACAGCGGGATTGATTTAGTTGGTTTGCTACAAACCATGGGTCTCAGTGAAAGGTTTACCGATCCAATTAAAGACTCCAGCATGGGCTACGTGGCTTTGGCTTATGCACTCTATAAAGTAGCCACACCCCTTAGATATACTGTAACCTTAGGTAATCAATAGCAATTACTTTTATCAAGACCGTCGATATTAATTACTTTATATTTTATTTAGGTGGCACAACTCTTTCAATTAAATACTTACAATCCTGGGGATATATTAAACCGATGCCATCGAAAGAGGCACTCAAAGAAATGTACCAAGTGAAAAAAGATAGTCTTCAAGAAAAATATAATGAAAGGAAAGAAGAATTTAGGCAGAAAAAGGATCAAATCCGTGAGCGTAAAGATCATGTAATGAGTGATATTGCTAAATATAAACAAGAAATGAAAGACATCAAAGACAGTGAATTGAAAATGAAAAGTAAAGACAATATATAATTGGACTGCTTATCGAGTTGATATTGTGAGAGTTTATCATTGTTAACTTGTTATCACACAAATAAATAAGTATTTCCTGCATGGTGCGTCAACAACAAACTTCCATTTTTCATCAGGTCTTCTTCTTTTACAATATTTAAACCAATCAAACAAACCAGCGCTGCTCCTTGCTGAGCAAACTTTTTATTTTTCTCCCAAAATGTGGAAGCATACTTTTTCCCTTCGAATGTAATTATAGTTCTGAATAATTTTTCTCTGTTCTCCGTTTCATAAGTGGGTAGTTTTAATCCTTTTGTGGCAGCCCAAAGATGAAGCACCGATTTTGGAAGATCCAAATGATTGGGAAAGTTCGCTCGCAAAAAGCACACATTTTTTTGGATAACTCCATCGAGTGTATGTTCAGTTTTGATTCTTTTATTTGTCGGTTCCAAAGACTCCGGACGCACTTGCCATCTGCCCTGAATGCCCTTTTCTTGAAACATATTTAATTTCTTTCGACAATATCCACCCAGATCCCAAATAGAACTACAATAAAATCATTAATTAGAATTTAATCAATACAACTTGTAAGAAACTCACCAAATTTGCTCCAAAGTTTGACACTCAAGAAATTTCCTTCCTCGTGGTGTTTCTTGTAATTCTCTTAATATATTTTGTACACAGTATTTAGTGTTCGACGGGGAATTGTCATAGTCTACGGCTAATTTCAAGTATTCTTCAATAACTGTGTCAAGTGGTAGCATTCCTTGTTTTCTAAAAATGGAACAGTTCCATTCGGCGGCTCGAGCGATCATTACACTCGAACATCCTGTTGCTTCTTTGAATTTTTTAATATCCTCATACTTCTCTATCTCTTTTGAACCTCCACTTAAATCATGAATTAATTAATAAAAGATTAATGATTAAAAAGATGGTAACAAATCCAGAGTTATTATTGATTTTCATATTGTATATTAGATGAAGAATAATCAATTTGTATATTTAGTCCAACATGATCTTTATTATAAAGTGATTAAAATGTGCCTCATTACTATTTTGCTACTTAAAATATAGAAGACGAATAACATGGAGCAAAGCTCAATTTCTTAAATGTTTTAAATATGTAATGCTTATTCTTTTAATAAAACTACTATTATAATAGAATATTATTTTTTTCTTACTTTGCAATGACTGGTATTGAAATTCTCTCGGCCACATATTTAATAATGTCAGTGTGAACAAAATGTTGTGGCCTTTCATCTTTTGTTCTTCCATGAATTGCAATACATGAAATACCCGAAGATACTAAATTTTCAACCACTTTTAAAGTCTCTTCAGATGTTTGTGATATTCTTATTTTACAGGAAACTGGAATAGATAAATTGTTGACTAGTGTTTTTAGAATTAATTTAGACTTTTCAGGCTGACCAAGCAAGGCCACGCCCATTCCTCCTTTGATTGAGAATTCTTTAGGACATCCCATATTTATATCTATTGCTGCAACATCTTTTTCACTGGAAAAAATCATGATTAAAATAATATTCCTGAAACCACACAATATTAAAATAAACACTTACACCATTTTTGCCACCTGTAAAGCTCTTACGTGGTCAGAAGTGCCAAGTTGAAGGACAATTTTATTTTTTTCTAATGAACATGTTCGGAACACTACTGTTCCGTCAGTTTGATCTATATAATCAATAGTACCGAGTATATCTAAAATAAATAAAACGATTTAACTTATAATTTTAATTCAGATTATATCATTTGAATTTACCGTTGACTTTGCGAACAGATCTCAAAAATTTCCAATCTATTAATTCTTCAGAATAAACAATATCGGCTCCGTATCTCAAAGCTAATAATCTCATAGGAAGTGTTCCTATTCTGACCATTGGAGCCATAATTATTTTATTAGTGTAATCTATTTTAATTTCATCCATTGTTGACATGATGAACTCACGTGTGCTGTCAAACGATGTGACAGGTAAACGTCAGTTTACATATATGGTTGTTCAAAAGCATAATAATTCCCTATTTAGAAATGACATTTTTACAAATGTATTTAGTAAGCAGGTTATTTTTATTGCATAAAGTTGTAATTTACTGGGTAAAATTCCATTATTAGTTAATGTTTTTTTAATGGAATTATCACTATATAGTTTTTTATCTGTCTTTCTACAAAGTATAATTTGTAATATGCTCTTTATAAGGAATATTTGTAAGAAAGAAATGACGAATCTTCATAGGAAGTGGATTTCCAAAATACGTGCGAATATCAACATGTATAAATGCATTGTTGTGAAAATAAAGCAAAACTGTCACTGGTCGACATTGAAAAGTTAAGACTGATTAAAGATAGTACACAATGAGTTGGTCTTGCTTGGCTGGCGTAGTCTGATTGCCGCCATGATTTACAGTGGAATAAGCGCCGCCCACTTTATCCTGGGAGGATCCTCACTGTTGGCCGCTAGCATCACTCAAAAACCTCTTTCGCATTTGTTGATATCGTGTGGGACCTTTGGCAATATTCTGCTTTATTCACTTATTGGATTTCTTAGCTATGGTAAATGTCTATTTTTATTTTAAATAAATTGAAGCCCAAAAATAATATATATTCTTGGTAGAATCAATTAAGAAATATAAATCTGTTGACCTTTTTGCATCAAATTTTTTTACATCAATCATTTACATATTGCAATTATTTCACCTGAAAATTTATGTAAATGTGGTTCTAAAGAATTATTTGGAATATTTTCTGATGTTTATTAACTTTCTTCACTGTATTGATGAGAATTTATCTAATTGCAATAATGTTTAATATAATTTCAGCAAAACCGGAATTGTACAAACGAGCAAGGATGCGAAAATGTCTAGAGATCACACATACTCTAACGAGAAACTTGGCACTTCCTTCGTTTGTTACCTATTTATATCTGGCTTGCGGTTATCCGGCCGATGTGGCCTATTCTCACTTTGTCTCCGGCTCTATTCCTGTACTCTTGCACTTGTTCAAATGTAACCCGACCCACCTGGCCGATGTTATATTGGCCTGCAATATTGTATCCCTTGTGTACGTCTCGTACACAGTGAGTAATTTTTGGGGCATCGGCTTGGCTGTGTGTCAATCGGTCAACCACTTCTGGTTGAACCATATTAAAGAAAACCTTTGCGCTCCCGTTGATTGTTTATTTGTCATCGGGATGTGCTTTTTTAACATATTTGCTGTTAAGACTTTGAAATACTGTTGACTGAATATGACTGCTAATATATTTTTATTATACAATGTTAATGTTTTGTTTAAAGTCAATTGTTTTTATTTATGTAATAATACTCAACTGTGTTAATATTAACTTATAAGTGATCTGTTTATACCCTTTCCATAATTTTTATACTTTTATAATAAAGTTTATACAAACAAATAATGATTTATCATATTTATGTTGTGTAAATACCACAGATGTCGCCAATTTTACGAATAAAATAGTTTAGTTTATCTAAAAATAAAAAAAATAAAATTGATAAATAAAAATGGATTACATATTGTATAATATACAGTGGAACCTCCCATAAAGAATATACTTAAATCCAGAATTTTACTTTTTTAAACACGGGATACCAACGATATATTAGCAGGCCGTACAAATGGATAATATACATTTTAAGATGACGAACCAAGTAGACGAGTCTGTTTGAGACAACCCTAATTGTTTAAGCGCATTAAATGTCAGTTTGTATGAATTATCATTTGTGTGAATTATAATAGAGGTGTACATCGGTTTTCATTACTATTGTTTAAACACTGTTAATCACCTTGATTACAGTGTTGACTCTGATAAAATTACAAGCTTGGTCCGCCATCTTCATATTTATATATCGAGTTGTATGGCCTGCTCAATTTTCAATGGTTATGCACTTCATTTCTACAGTTACTTATTTTCATTTATAGCTGTCATCTTGTAACTTTGTGTAAGATGATATTATTTTATTATGGCTGCGTCCTTGACAAAGTATTTTTTTGACACACAAAGATACAACATATTAAAATATATTATTGTATTTTTATTTTTGTCAAAGTTATTATCGGATAGTCGAAAACCGCAGCGGTGTTGAGAGCCGAGAAAATCATTACAGATAACAATGGCTGACCTTTTCTTGCGGTTTACCATCAACTTCCATAAAAATACCTCAAGCTTCAAGTATTTTAATAACTGACATCCTCTTCTTTAGAGTGAAATTTAATTTAAAAAAAATATTGAGTATAACTAAACTAAATTAATTAAAATACATGTATATGGGGTTGCCAGTATTATCCATCTACTCAAGTCATGGCGAAAGGAAGACTGTTTTATAATAATGATTATGATTATGTTGATATAAACCGCAATATTCGCTTACACGGTGGAGGCTTTAACCACAGCCTGATCTTTTTACTTCTTCTTCTTATTCGTGCTGGTTTTGAATTTCACTATAACACGCGACCAAATAATATTATATTCATTAAATAAGCTAAAGCTGGCGAACCGATAAAAGATGATGATTTATTTTATATATTTGATAAAATGTGAACTGTGAATGATGGATACTGAATGAATCGGATCCGAAACGTGTCCATGAGTATTTTTTTATCAACAAATACTATTTTATCTATGATGGATGACCTACTATAATAATGTCTACTTCAGGGAGTGGTTTCCTCATAAAAATTAGACTCAATTATTAACTGTTACGGATAATATAGCGAATTCTAGACTAAAAAATAAACAAAATAATGCATGCATGTATTATAATGTTTTTTTAAAATTAAATTTATATAATATTTAGTAATATATTCCCCTAAAAGGTACTCAAAGCCCTGTTTCCACTTCACTATAAAAACACAATGATCCGTCATCGATCACCAGAACACCATATCGATGTTTTACTTCTTTTAGCACAAAAAAACTGCCAAACTCGACAACAACAAAAAATATATTTATCGAGATTACAATCTGGTCCCATCACTTCGTCAAAATCCCCGGAAGTATTAATATGATTATTTTTTGTTAAATAAAAGTATGTATGTATACAGTTTTGGCGATTTTCAGCCATAAATACTTCACTATTAACAAATTTCTCAACTTCAAGGGAAGGTAAGTTTATAATTTGTTTAAATGAATATCAAAATCCACTAATTTAATAAATGGTTTAATTACGCATAAAACAGAACACGTGAAAATAAAAAATGTGAATATTCTGTGGTTATTTATTAAAATATAAAGAAGGAGAAAACGACAACTAGTGTTTTTTGTTGTGACCAATAAATTTGACACTTACTCTACAAGCAAACAACCAATGGGTTCTTCAAACTGTGAGTTACATAACTCGAGAGTCAAATCTCACCAAATGCAATCGATTCCATTTAAATAACTCCATAAAACTAACTCCAATTTAAATGCGTTTGGTTATAATATATTCTATCAAAGTCAGGAAAAGCAATATTTTCTGTTTATAAATAATGCAACTGATGTAGTATTTTTTTGGATTGAAATTAATGTACCCAATTATTTTTTATCTATAGAAGCGTCATGCAATATTACGTTGTACATTCTAATATGCCCGGTCACTAATACATGTAAATATTCTAAACCCTATACATATACACTCAAACACACAAGAAAATTATAGTCCCTAAAATCCGACATATTCGATAATCCAGCAACAAGATTGTTCTTACAAAAACATCCGCAATGATCATGTAAATTATTTACATAGTGGCATATTATTTGTCTTTGAAAATATCAAGCAACTTTAGCATAATAAGTGAAATACAGTGTAATGTTATTTGAAAGGTGGACAAGTGACAGTTAAACAGCGCCCCAAGCGGCTGACACACGAAACCTTTAGTGCCTAATGCCTGCTGTGGTTTTAACGTGTTTTAAAGTATTGTTGGCATCTCTATATATACATATAAGCTCATTGTATGCACCAGAATCAGTACAGGGTTTAAAAATGAACTACTTGAGCGATTTTCCATTTTGAAATAAAATAATCATTGATCCACCGCTCATTTTCAATACGACAGTGTAATTTAAATACTGTACTCAAATATCGTCCAAATAGAATTGTTAAATAGTAGACGGCTGTCACAGTAGTGTGATTGTTCATTTAGTTTCAATATTATAATGTATTGTAAAGCAAGGGCCCCCATAAAAAGGCGTGAGGTCCCCCTTCGCCATACACATTATGTTTGCGCATCGGATTTAAATCAAAATTTGAATATTAAATTATGCGAGTCGCTAACACAACTCCATGACATACACAATTTCACAGTCATGCTTGATTTTGCATTAAAATGTCATCGTTTGTGGTCGAATTGATTTGTCAGTGCGGAAAACATAATCGTGAAATATGCGTGCTTTATAATTATTTATCAGGCCTGTTAATTTAACCAAAATCACGTTGAATAACTACATATAAAAGGCCATAGTGTATGTATACGTTTTACTGTGTGTCAGTATTGTGAGCTCTCTTATTGGACGTTAAAGTACGAACCAAATCACTTTGAATTACTACATATAAAAGGCCATAGTGTATGTATACGTTTTACTGTGTGTCTGTATTGTGAGCTCTCTTATTGGGCGTTAAAGTACAAACCAAATCACTTTGAATTGCTACAAATAAAAGGCCATAGTGTATGTATACGTTTTACTGTGTGGCTGTATTGTGAGCTCTCTTATTGGGCGTTAAAGTACGAACTAAATCACTTTGAATTACTACATATAAAAGGCCATAGTGTATGTATACTGTGTGGCTGTATTATGAGCTCTCTTAATGGGCGTTAAAGTACGAACCAAATCACTTTGAATTACTACATATAAAAGGCCATAGTGTATGTATACGTTTTACTGTGTGTCTGTTTTGTGAGCTCTCTTATTGGGCGCTAAAGTACGAACCAAATCACTTTGAATTACTACATATAAAAGGCCATAGTGTATGTATACTGTGTTTTACTGTGTGGCTGTCTTATGAGCTCTCTTGTTGGGCGTTACTTTCTCTGAATATGTTTGGTGGTTATAATATAAAATATAAAGGCGATATCAGCAGGCCAAGATGGCGGACCAGATGAGTTTCACAAATTGTCTCACTCAGACTCGTCTAGTGTCCGACATATTGATATTTATACTTCCAGTTGAATGGCCTGCAAATATCAGTTACTTTTATGGAGTCAATTGTTTAGTACGAGAATGATTGCATAAAAATGCAGCAAATGACTTGGGAGTTGAGTAGCTCACTGTTTGATGGAACAGGCCCTAAATTAACTAAATGGGGATGGAGAAAGATTTTCTTAAGTTTAATTAGGATAAATAGTGAAAGTATATTTTCGATAAGCATGTAAATAATAAGTTGATCCAGATTAGGTTAGGTAAGGTTATAAATGCTAGTACAGATTTACTGTAATATATCTTTATAATAAATAAATCAATGGTTAAGAGCACGAATGTAATACGTTCACATTTTAAAAATATTTATATCAAAATTCAATTATTCCCCGTTGATTTAAAAACATATATTGGACATTTTGTTCTTGTTCATTCAATATTATTTTTAAAATGCGTGTTTTATCAGTATAGTTATAAAAGCAATATGTAAATGTGTTGCACACTTGTCAGCCCTTTCGGTGGGATTATGATTATGGATAAAATATGTGTGCTTATTGTAGTCATGAATATTTATATAACATAGAAGAGGTGTGGATTAAAGTGAACCTGTGCAAAATAATGGGTGTTTATCGAGCGATTATGGCAACACTGAATTTATTTAACGGATCAACGCATGCAGACATATTGTAGGGGCGATTATTATTATTCATTGTAAAATATCTGCATACTTATTTATTTAAAAAAAAAAACGAACGGATTAACTCTGCATATCGATATTTGAATATTATATTTCAGCGTGCAGGATTGATGGGCAATTAGTGATGGGGATTGGCTTGTATCCTGGATAAGGGATGATCCAAAGCGCGTGCTCTTATCATGGCAATGAATAAAAAGAAGTCTCTAATAAAATATTAATAGGGAAAAGGGGGCGACTTGCACGTGGCCCCTCAATTAGGAATACTCCCCCATCGTGGATCATCCCGGTATAATCCACAGTCACCAGGTGGGACCAGGATTATCCATCACACCGGTTAACTTTCAATATTTAATTAGACGCCACTCTCACGGCTAACCTGTATAATATGGCAACATTAAATAATCGATATTTTATAA
This sequence comes from Agraylea sexmaculata, assembly GCA_022606485.1. Lineage (NCBI taxonomy): Eukaryota > Metazoa > Arthropoda > Insecta > Trichoptera > Hydroptilidae > Agraylea > Agraylea sexmaculata. The sequence goes on along the minus strand of JAGTTH010005215.1, from coordinate 34,033 downwards.
ACAGAGCTCGGATAAGTGGGTGCAGTGAAGTGACTTAGAGCACTGGACACTTTTTTGAGAGTTTTTTTTAGACACAACAACGTGTTAATTAACTGTCTCTCATTGATCTTAACTATTACTAGTTCCACAGGTCATCGACTTAATAATCAGTACTTACCTTACAATACAGGAAATCAGAGTACACCTGGATCAAGATTATTAAATCGGGATTATTAAAATTAATATCTTTGAAATTAACGCATCCACCCAGTATTCGGCCACATTCATTCAATATTCTAATCTCACCCCTGAATATAATTTTTTTTGTATTTTTGTATATAATAAATGTGTTAATATCAGAGAATTATACAATATTATCAATTTAATAAAAAAATATAGCGCGCGCAGTGTCCAATGCTCCAAGGTATTTATTTCAGTGCTCTCACTTATCCGAACTATGCTTATAAAATAGTAAAAATGAACTTCAACTCTAAAAATATTATATTTCAACAGTATATTGATTTATATTAATTAATTGGCAACACTTTGAGTCATTCAGACTATTATTAAAAGTACTTTTTTAATATGTGTAGATCAAATGTCAAGATTTAGACATGCACAAATATTATTATCAAGTCAGAAGACAATATTACTAATCACAGCAGTTTGCTGTAAGCTGGTTTATGTATATAAAGTTCGAATATACAAATATGAGTGTAGAAATTCAGCACTGAGGTTGGAACTTGTAACGCTTGTAAAAACTTCATCGGGTCATTATGAAATATAACTGGTATATTTGTGTACATAAAGGGTTACATGATAATAAATTAGCCCCCGTATAAAAGGATAACAGACAGATATATTGAATATAATAGAATAAATGTTGGGCGGCGCTAGCTTACATTATTCACGCCTTCAAGTCCAGTGTCCCGTGAAAACTAAATACCATCACCATCAAACTATCAGGCCATTATGTGATGTCATCAGCATTCAGGCAGGCATTCGACACAATCGATAGGGATATTATTTACAGCACGATGAGAGAGTTTGGGTTTCCGGAAAAACTCATAAGTCTCTCAAAAATGACGCTGACAGACACCAAAAACTACGTACGGATAAATGGTGTACTGTCGGAGTCTTTCATCACCAGAGCAGGCGTTAAACAGGGGGACGTGATATCCCCCCTGTTATTTTCATTAGTTTTAGAAAAGGTTATGCGTCTTGCAGGTTGTAGCAATAAGTCTAATATCTTCTATAAGTCTTTTCAGTTACTCGCTTTCGCAGACGACGTAAATATTATCGCTAGAACTAAGAACGTGTTAATTGATAAGGTTAGAGCAATAAGGGATGCCGCCAAAACAGTAGGATTAGTTATAAACGTAGATAAAAGTCAGTATATGCATGTGACATCCAACTCGGAATTGGTAGCACATCGTAGCCTGAAGGTAGACAATGACCACTTTCAGCAGGTTGACTCCTTCGTATATTTGGGAGCAGTGGTCACTAAAGAGGCTGGAAATAACCAGGACATCAAGTGCTAATAGGGCGTATTTCGGCTTAGTACGCTTGCTCAGATCAAGATATCTAAGTAGAAGTACCAAGGTAGAATTATACAAGATGCTAATTAGGCCAGTACTAACCTACAGTGCAGAAACATGGGTTATTACCAAAACTGAAGAGGATAGGCTACTTAGGTTCGAGCGGAAGATTCTTAGGAGGATCTTGGGTCCTGTTCAGGAGGCACCGGGACTATTTAGAATTAGACGGAACGATGAGATTTACTCATTATATAAGGGCGTGAACGTAGTGCAGTTTATTAGGGCTTTAACATTAGGTTGGGTTAAAGAGCAGGAGGGATAGTATCGGAAATACTATCCAGCAAGCCTGTGGGTAAGAGAAGGCAGGGTAGACCTAGGCTAAGGTGGGCGGACGAGTTATATAAGGTAGTTAGGAGTTTAGGTATTAATAACTGGAGGAGTGCGGCCTCCAATAGAATTAAGTTGCTGGTGCAGGAAGCCTTGGTTCATCACTGAAATGGAGTGCTCGAGTGGAGTGATAATGATGATGATTGAAATTTATTCATTTTGTAAATCGGATTATTTATTATAGTAACAATCCAATCCAAAAATATATTATTTGTTAATGATCATAAAGTGTACGTCATTGAACTGGCCTCCCTTGTAAACGGTAGTGGCTAACAACCCTTTGTAAAGACGCGACCAAGCGGACAGTTGCAGTTACCCCGTCAAAAATAAAGTGTAGTTAAGTTATTGTATGTTTAGAAACGGTAATGATGAGCATGGCTGACACAAACTAGGCGTCACGAATGACTTCTTGCTGAACAACTTTATCATCATCAGTCCATCAGCCGTGATAAATAAAAAAAAAAATGAATCGGAACCAACTGTGATTTTATCAACTGAAAATAGACAAAGTTAAAAAGTTAAGAAGCATTTACTTACATAAAAACATGTTATAACCAGACTTAGTCCAAGTGGATGTAATGTAAGTTTGTTCTGCTAATATCTGAAAATTAGAATAATACATTTTACCACATAATAAATCAATATAATAAAAATGTAAGCCGCGCATTGCTCTACAATTGTTAGTAATTGATAACCTGTTTTTACACCCTCTTGGCCGATGTTTGGTTATAAGATCACCCACTTATTCTATAAAATTAGTTTTGTTTTTATTTTTGTCTTAATATAATATATATAATTGTCCCCAACTGTATTGTATGTTATATGTCTGTATGTCTGTCTGTATGTCTGTCTACGGATCAATCTTTCAAATATCCTCTAGCGTATATATACAAGTCATATATACAGAAAAAATAGTCACTTAATATATCAGGGTACAAGCATTAAAATTCCGTGTGCTCTTAAATCTTTATGAACCAGACCCATATTTCAAAATAGAATAGAATATTTGGTAGTGAGACTGCATTTAAATTTGTTGATTATTGAAGATATGCAATGGCCCATAATATGTATCAGAATAACTAGAGATATCGTATACTTTCGTTTGAAATATGTTTGCTGTCAGTTTAGTTCAAGAAATGTAGCAAACGTCAAAAATGTTGATTTTCAATCATTATTTAACCTATTAAGTGTGACTTTTCCGAAATAGTAAAATAGTCGTATTTGACCAGCAACTAATGTAGATTCATCCATTATCTATAACACATTTCATGTCTCTGTCAATAGAAGGTAGTTAATCGTAAACTGATATATTTTATAAATAATGGTCAATCGAAATCCATTGTGACAGCTAGGTGTTGCTAGGTGTTGCCAGGTGTATAAATAATTCAATTTAAATATTTAATCATAATTAATACATATCTAAAATCTCGAAACAGGTATTTTAATGATAATATTATTAAATTAATTTCAAAATAATTTTAGAGATATTTAATAATGCATAATAAATGAAAATTCTCAAAAAAAGTATTTATCGGGAGACTCGCTTTTAAAATATTGTGATGAGTGTTGTCATCATATGAAAACCGCGTTATATTATTTTATTAATAATTTTAATAAAATTTCAAACTTCTTTCGAATGAAAAAACAAACATCTTATTATCTTCGTATTAAAAACAAATCAGAGCATTTCAAAATATTAAATAATTTCAATATATTTTTAGGTGTATTTAATTTGATAATGCATAACAATTTCCACATTTTTATACATCATTTTTAAAATAAAAAAATTCTTTAAAGCAAAAATGAAATCAAAACTCAAAGATAAACGTCCTATTAAAAAACCAGGCAGAACATAAAAAAAACATTAACAAATTGAAAATTTCAATTAAAATTACCCTAGTTATACCATAATGTGACTTATTGCTGAAAATTACTCAATAAAAACTCCACAAATGAGCAATTCAGTATGAAAACATGTATTTATTTATTTATTTTCAAACGCTCATAAGAGCTTCTTTTTTTACAGACAATACAAAAATATTAATATAAATAAAAAGTTCAAAACAAAAATTAAGAGCATATAAAAAATAAATTTTAGTATTATATAAAAATGTATATAAAATAATATTAAGTTTAATAAATAAATCATTCATATGTTACTATATACGGTCGCTCCCAAACAAGCCATGTTGGTGGCAGAATTGGTGGAAAAGAGATCACTTTTAAATGTGCTCACTATGATGATATGCTTTTATATTCAATGTGAAGATAGGATTACATATTTTAATCGAGTTCGCCCTTTTTATTTTCAATTCCTAATAAATATTTTTGTTGGCAAATGTATCAATTTCAAGTGTCATGGTTTACAGCTTCCTGTAATCCACAGTTTAAAGGTATTTGTAATACAACAATGGCTTAGAACTATTTTTCACTTTTGAGTGCAAACAGAACTTCAAAAAGGGGGAAAGACACGTCTTTGTACATATTTTCGACACACACTTCTTTCAAGGGCTCGTTTGCCAAATGATAGGTATTTATACTTAGGGGCTGAATCTTCAACTGCTATGAAAAATAACGTATTCAATCAAGAAAATAATTCATTTGTAATAAAATGTTGCACTCATAGACATAAGATATCGCACGAGTGTCTAAATGTGTGTTTAGTTCAAGTGGATCAAGTGGCCAAAAACATGAGTTACCTGTCAAACATTATACTGTAAACATCTCTCTTCATATCTTCAGTTATATTTCACAGTAAAATGGGTAAATGTATTGTTACTACATGTCATATGGACTCAAACATACACTCAAATACATCTAGCCTCACTTTTTACCAAACACTACTTCTTTAACATGTTTACAATATTATTAAGTATTGTCACAGACACTCTCAGTGGTCACTAGATATGTGTTGAGTGAGGGAGACACACTTATGCCTTTATCGAATAGGAGAGAAGAGTGTAACAATACACGGGTTTACACGAGTTATTTATATGCAATGCGATATCTAATGTTTATATCTATGGTTGCACTAAGTCCGTGCTTATTATTTTTATTTTTTCCTTTTTCATAGTTATCTTATTTGGGTTGTATACATCGGACACAAAACATTTTGACGTACGATTTATAAACGGACTATTGTAATCTTTATAGAATAGGTAAAAGCGTTAATATATTTTATGTATATTGTCCAGCAATGTTGAGATGTTACTTTTACAATTCAAAGCCTTTGTGAAATTAGGAGCTTCGGTGAATGTGAGCGATGAGTAGTGAATTATGTGAAATATATTTAATAAATTCCATACAACTCAATATTCTATTTAATTTATAACTGCTATTTACAATAGTCGACAGTATATTCAAGTAAATCTTGTGAAATAGGGTGACTATTAAGTCTACGAAATTAGAAAAAGCATTAGGTACATTTATATGTGCATAATATATTAATTTGTACCGTAGCAAGTACAGATTTTAATTTTAATTTAATTGCTTGCAAGCAAAAGCTTGTGGATTTTTTATTTATCATTGAATTTTCTTTCCGATAATGGTATTCAATTAACGTGATATTAAAGCGTTATAAAATATTTGTGTAAAATGCACAGAGAGATTATTATACAATTAGTAAATATATTTCAAGGGGAGGTAGGGTATATATTATTATTTATTATATCTAAAAACGTGAAAATAAGTATACATAGCTGCCAAAACGGAAAACCCAAATATATGAATAGTGTTGCCAGTAAAAAGTTGTTTTTTTTTCATGTTAGTCCGGTAAATAAAATTGGCTAAACCGGATAAAATATTGTGCAAATTAGATTTTCCCCGCTTATTTACTGTAATGGGTTAATTTATTTAGTATAACTTAATCAATTATTATTTTAAATATGTATTTTCAAAACTAATAAAAAATGTCCGTCTTTTTTCTCGTATAATCTAGCAATTATGTTTTTTTCATAGATAATCAAGGATGTTTTTTTACTGATGATGATGGTGTTAAAGTGCTTTTTATAAATAGTGTCAAAAATACAGGCTTTTCTCTTCAAATCCAATTTATTTCATTTCAATCATATCAAATTCATATTTTTTTCATACATTTAATTTAACCCCTGTAGAGATTCCATTAAGCAAAGGTTTTAGATAAATTATTTTATACTATAATATATAATAAATTCAGATTTCTTTTTTGAAATTACGAATGTAAAAATAATAAAAACTTGTAATTGAGAATTGTAGTAAAATTGAATTGAAGTAAGTGTAGTAAGTTCGGAACGAAATTAACCAGTGACAAATATAAATTTATCAGACTATAAAATTATTTGCGCTTAAATTTTTTAATATATTATAATAAAATGAAAAATAATTAAATGAAAAAAAATCCACCAATGATATGATTATTTCATCATGTCAGGCTTTTAATATCGAATTCATCCTTTTTCAATTCAATTACACCCAAATAATGATTTCGGATCGATTATTTTATACAATAATACATAATAAATTCTGATTTGATGAAATTACTAATATAAAAATGATAAATTAAAATAAAAACAATGTCTCAACAAGAGAGTTGACACATCGACGTGAAGTTGGTCGCGGATCAATAATGTATGAACTGTCAAAATATTGATTAAACCAACCAATAAAACTATAATTATTGACTTAAGATACAACGAGATCCAAACCCTGATCCTTTATTATGTAGTTTAGAATTCGTTTGTTACTGATATTGTGCAATCATAAAAAAACAATGTATTTCATAATGGGATAGGTCGAGCAACGAGCAACCCCTTGAAGGCGTGACGAAACAGCGTGTGATAAATGTGACTGGCCATTGCATACATCTGTTACCTCCTAAAAGGGTTGATAATATTGAAAAACACGTGTACATGTGTTCTTAATTACCCGATATTACACGCCTACTTATCAGGAATGCTGGGATATCATTATCGCTTAACCCGGGAGAAGCAACTTGGATATTGGATTTGACCGCAAACTTCAATCTCAACAGTCAATACGTATAAACAAACGTGGACCACTTTCAATCCAATACTAATAATCATATACCTGCCTTCAAATTATATACCCTCAGACCACTAAAGTTAGTCTACAACAATTCAAATACAATATATCTTCACTATAATAATCGTGGTACTGGTGAAAATCCATTAATCCACTTCTTCTTCAATCAAATTTTATAAAAATAATATAATTGCAGAGGGTAGATTAGTGGTAGCTTGTGAAGGAGGATTTTATGAATTGATGGGGTTGGGGAAAAAGGGCGTATATTCAAATTGTCACTTTCGATATAATATCTTTAAATTCATACAACAGGATATCCATACAATATTTTCTTACGCGGAAGATCTTTTAGGGAAAAATGGCGTATGCTCTTATTATGCTCAACCCCTCATTTATTATTTGATGATTTTAAAATATAACGCGGCACAGACATGAGTGCTCGTTGATGCTTCTAGTATTTACGCCAATGACAGAAATGTAAACAAACACGAGCGCCAATCAGTGGCAAGCGCTCGTTCTCTCATTGGAGGAGATACAGTAACAAACATCAAAGAGCACTCAGGTCTGTGCCGCGCTTAAATACGGTTTCTACACAAGCTATTTATATTATAAACATTTCATATAAAATGTGTATTTATAAATATGACATGGGCATAGATAAAAACATCAGATATCGCATTGCATTTAAGTAATTCGTGCAAACCCGTGTATTTTTGCACTCTTATCTTCTATTCGATAAAGACATAAGTGTGTCTCCCTCACTCAACACATTTATAGTGACCACTGAGAGTGATTGTGATAATACTAAATAATATTGTAAACATGTTAAAGAAGTAGTGTTTGGTAAAAAGTGAGGCTAGATGTATTTGAATGTATGTTTTAGTCCATATGACATGTAGTAATAATGCATTTACCCATTTTACTGTGAAATATAACTGAAGATATGAAGAGACATGTTTACAGTATAATGTTTGACAGGTAACTCATGTTTTTGGCCACTTGATCCACTTGAACTAAACACGCATGCGATATCTTATCTTTATATCTATAGACACGGGTAATAGTAATTGGTTATAATATAATTTATTTTATTTATAAAAATCGTTGTATTCTGAAGGTTATATTGATAATATTTAGTGGTGGGAATGGGATTTGAAATAGAAAGATAATTTGGGTAGAATAGAGAGTGATCTCAATCATAAAATGCGGTAGCTGACCGATTACTACTTGTTTATTTGCCTCTTGCTCCTCCTCTTTGACTTTTGAATATTATATATATATATATATTATAAAAAGTGTACAGTATTGACACATTTTAGCTGTCAAGCACTTAACAATAGTATTTGAGCATATCTTAAGTGTATTGAAGCGATTACAAATATCTTATTGTAACACCGACAGCTACTTTACTATTATACCGAATCCACTGTGTGTATTTCAAGGATCACAATAAAAACGGACGAACTTCAAACAGATCCTGAAGATACGATCACACATATAAATACATTCTATCTATAGATAAAAAATAATTATTTAATAATATACTGGATTAAGGTTTAATCAATTTAAATAAACTTGTGTCTAATGGTTTGAAGAGACAGTTGAAATATTAGTCAGTAATTTAATATATTGTGTATAGTCTCCGTAATATTTTTTTAACACTTCTACAATATCCATTTTTTTCTTGTTTCGAGATCAGAGGCGCCTGGCAGTGCATAAACCCCCTCCCACCCCACGTAACCGCTAATATCGAAAAAATATGTGACAAAACATATTTTCCTCTTTCATTTTAGTAGTTTTCCTAATTAGAAATTCTTTTTTTATAAATTATTATATTGTTTGTTGTAAACTAACATTAAAGTCGTTCAGATTTAAAAGCTCCAAAATCCAGTTCCAATATTAATTATTTCTAAAATATAAATTTTAATATTTTATTATGAAAATATCATAAATTAAATTAATTTTAAAGAAGATAGAAGTTTTTCTGCTTTTACCTATTCGATTTGGAAGCTTTGATTCTAAATACATCATTTATTTTTATGTTATGTACTTAAATTATTGAACAGGGCACCTGTCTAAATATCACTATTATAATAATTGAAGAGCTGGGTGGAATAAGGGCGTATACTTCAATTGTCTGTTAATCGAAATAGAATAAGAACATTATTTATTTATTTATTTACGCCCCGAAGAACTTTTTTGAAGGTTTTTTTTGACAAAACAACGTGTTAATTGTCTGTCGGTGATTTTAACTATTACCGACTTAATAATCAGTATTTACCTTACAATACAGGAAATCAGAGTAAACCTGTATTGAGACGTTCGATCGGGATTTTATTAATGTTATCTCTCAGTCTTAATAACCAATCAAATCAGTTTTTTATGGTGGTATATTTTATTAAAATGATCATGGATATTCTTTCATACAGAAATTTTGCTCTGATTGATTTTATAGTCCGACTTTATTGACACCGAGTGGTCAAGACTGAAGAAGAGTGTGGATAATTTTCTCCAGATGTTAGTAAAGGCCACCCAGCTACAATAATATGGTGTTTTTATTTATAATTCACATATGAATAGTTCACTGACATGGCTGTCATCGGTTTGAGTCCCTGGACCACCATCATCACTACTTCATACTGTACTTCACGCATCCTTACATCTTCAATAACACAATATGTCCATTTCTTCAATACATCAATTCCCTACTTGTATACATTATATGGGAAACCTAGGCTCCAATTCGTCTCGGTAGCAAACTTACATATATAGTAAAAAAAAATACTACAAACATGATTTTGCTCATTGGTCGACTACGCCTAAATTGTACTACGAATTTAGTATATTTCAATTTTTTATTTTTCGACAGGTGTCCTGTTTAAGTATTTAATAAGTAACTTGAAATTAGTAAACAAATATTTCATTGAATGTTAAAAACGACTTAAAATTCCCTATCGGTCTGTGTAAAAATATACTAGAAGACATTATTTCATCATATTAAATATTTAATTCACTTTCGCCTGAACTTTTCTATTCCATTCTGACAATTTCAGTTTACGCCTTTATTCGATACCATTGATATATTAGCAGGCCAGGATATTTAAATAAGCCGACCAAACAGTGAGATTGAGTTTGTCTCTCTCAGACTCGTCTACATGGTCCGTCATACTGATATTTATATATGCAGTTGTATGGCCTGCCAATATACCGGTGGTATCTTCTTATTAAAAAATATTATCAACTTTATTATTCACTCAAAATCCAGTCAGTACAGCCCCTTAATTTATATATGGAGCAAATTTACAGTGAAATGACAATTTTCAATCAACTAAGTGAGCGCTCTAACATTGTGTTTCCAAAAAATGAACAGCGCCCGACACAATTTATAACCAATATGTATATATATATATATATATATATATATATATATATATATATATATATATATATATATATATATATATATATATATATATATATATATATATATATATATATATATATATATATATATATATAAATATATATATATACCAAACTCTAGTTTATTCGTACACACACGACTCACTAATACGCTCTTATATTGAATACGACCCATAGTACCTAATATGCATAAATAAATACCATAATTAGTCTTTTCTCAAATCAAATGGATATTTTTTCAAAACACAATGTTACGCCGTCCGGACTATACCTAATTATAGTCTATTCGTACACACACGACTCACTAACACACTCTTATATTGAATACGACCCATAGTACCTAATATTTATAAATAAATACCATAATTAGTCTTTTCTCAAATCAAATGGATATTTTTTCATTTCAAAACACAATGTTACGCCATCCGGACTATAGTGATTTATAGTCTATTCGTACACACACGACTCACTGACACACTCTTATATTGAATACGACCCATAGTACCTAATATTTATAAATAAATACCATAATTAGTCTTTTCTCAAATCAAATGGATATTTTTTCATTTCAAAACACAATGTTACGCCATCCGGACTATAGTGATTTAAAACTATCCCCATGATGTACATAATTCTCATATTTAATATTAAAAACGCCCTTTAAATAAAGCAAGCAGTAATTCAATAGTGATTAGTTGATAGTCGTAGCTTTTATAGTGTTTAAGTTGTCTGTTGTGTCGGCGAGCTTCTTTGAAACACCGGTTGATCGAGTATGAATGGCGGATGTTTTGAAGGTCCACGTGTGAAGGATCAGAATCACAATGCTTATAAATTGGGTTGTGCAACGATACAACTGTATCTACAATATAAATATCTGTTTATAACTACAATACATTCATTCCCTATTCAACACAATACAATACAATCTTGTACTCGACCCGTCAAATCGTCCGGCAAATGCATATCGAATGACCGTCTCGCATTCTTCACATAACATTCTTAAATAAACACCTAATATTATTAATCATCTCCATTTAACCCCGTCAATGGAACACCGCGCAAATGCTTTTTAATGAATGCTCTTCGCGTATTGAATGGGGCCACGTGACAGGTATTATAGTGTGGCGGGGCGCCGCCCTAACAGTGGAGCGTGCGCCCTCTTAAGACAATACAAGTACAGGACCCCCGCCGTATGTTGATCATCATCACTTTAATTGAGCGAATATCCAACACAACAATACTACATATTTATATACAACCGATGAACCTATAGAAGTGTCATGCGTATTGTTTTCATATACTACATGCGCATATTATACATATACTTCACACATTAGCCACCGAAATCCGACACTATTATATTTATTAGTTTCCAAACAACTCGTCAATGAACTTATATATATATAGAAGTGTTATGCTTTCATAAATATATTGTTTTCATAAAAGTGGACGGCACTACTGCATGCGTATATTATACATATACTGCAGGCTGTGGCCACCTGCAACAATGTAGTTCCTAAAATCCAATACTCTATTATATTAATTAGTGTGCCAATCAACTCGGCTATTAACTTATATCCATAGAAGTTTAATGCGTATAGTTTTCATACATTGCCACTACTACATGCGCATATTATACATATACTTCACACATCGTCCACCTAAAATCCGACACTTTATTATATTTATTAGTTTCCAAACAACTCGACAATGAACTTATATCTAAGTGTCATGCGTATTGTTTTCATACTATGTGGAACGGGTAGTTGCCCCATGATTGTTGGTTCGATGTATCAGTGCAGGAGTGAGTGTAGAAATGAAAGATGAGAGTCACTGGCCAGTGTGTTTTTTTGGAGGTTAAGTATACAAAGCAGCGACGCGTGTTGCGAGCATCTCGTCCAAGACCCAAGTGACAGTATAAGGACGCGCGATTAAGGAGGCTGTTCGCAGTAGCTCTTAGCGGCCAGCTGGAAGTGCATAAATACATATTTGCGCTGTCCAGTAGGCGCTATAATATATTGGAAAGTGGACGGCACTACTGCATGCGTATATTATACATATACTGCAGGCTGTGGCCACCTGCAACAATGTAGTTCCTAAAATCCAACACTCTATTATATTAATTAGTGTGCCAATCAACTCGGCTATTAACTTATATCCATAGAAGTTTAATGCGTATCGTTGTCATACATTGCCACTACCACATGCGCATATTATACATATACTTTACACACCGTCCACCTAAAATCCGACACTTTATTATATTTATTAGTTTCCAAACAACTCGACAATGAACTTATATCTAAGTGTCATGCGTATTGTTTTCATACTATGGAGAACGGGTAGTTGCCCCATGATTGTTGGTCCGATGTATCAGTGCAGGAGTGAGTGTAGAAATGAAAGATGAGAGTCACTGGCCAGTGTGTTTATTTGGAGGTTAAGTATACAAAGCAGCGACGCGTGTTGCGAGCATCTCGTCCAAGACCCAAGTGACAGTATAAGGACGCGCGATTAAGGAGGCTGTTCGCAGTAGCTCTTAGCGGCCAGCTGGAAGTGCATAAATACATATTTGCGCTGTCCAGTAGGCGCTATAATATATTGGAAAGTGGACGGCACTACTGCATGCGTATATTATACATATACTTCACACATTAGCCACCGAAATCCGACACTTTATTATATTTATTAGTTTCCAAACAACTCGACAATGAACTTATATCTATAGAAGTGTCATGCGTATTGTTTTCATACATTGGAAAGTGGACGGCACTACTGCATGCGCATATTATACATATACTGCGGGCTGTGGCCACCTGCAACAGTGTAGTTCCTAAAATCCAATACTCTATTATATTAATTAGTGTGCTAATCAACTCGGCAATTAAATTATATCCATAGAAGTGTCATGCGTATTGTTTTCATATATTGGAACGTGGAGGGCACTACTGCATGCGCATATTATACATATACTGCGGGCTGTGGCCACTAAAATCAGTATACTTACATCAGAACGAACCTTTGTAAGATTAAAAAGAGTATCCCAACACCACCGACATTAGAAGGCCGGACAAGTGGATGTATAAATATCAAGATATCGGACCAAGCAGATGAGTTTGGCAAAGGCAACACTAATTGTCTCACTCAGATTCATCTGCTTGGTTCGCCATCTTGATATTTATACATAGGTAACGAGTATACCCAATGCACTCATATTTATAGAAGTTTCATGCGGATTGTTTTCATACATGCGCATATATCTCACACATGCGCGGGCTGTGGCCACCTGCAACATTGTAGTCCCTAAATTCCGACACTCTATAGAGTTTCTATAGAAACAAGATGTTTCTTACAAAAACATCCGCAGTGATCATGTAAATTGTTTCAATAGTGACATATTATTTGTCCATGAATATATCAATGATGCACTTTGCCATATTAAGTGACAGATAAACAGTGCGAGCGGTGTAAGCAGCGCCCTAAACTATGTATTTTACAGTATTATTGGTATGTATAGAACAGGTATTTATTTATTGAAACTCCTAGGTAATCATAATTTATGATCAATAGACCTTTTTTTAATATGCATACAATATATTCTGTCAGGCAATAAACATTTAATTAAAGACTTGCTGCTCGTTCGCGATATCCGAGAGGGCGTAGGGTGCTTACACAAAAGGGGTGGAGCGTTTCTATTACAATAGGGGCATACACGGGGGGCGGCAGGGTGACAGGGTGGATGGGTGCGCGGTAGTTAAGGGGTGACACTTGGACAAACGACCTTTGTATGTCTGAACGACCCACGATCGGCACTAATTATTGTCTATAAAACAAAAATATGTGATTACATTAAGCGTGTGTTCAAAATGGGATATTTATTTATGCGTATTAGGTACTAATTATTTGCTTGTTTTATGAATGTGTAGATTAAATGTCAAACTTGCCCAGCATATAAGGCGATATTAAATAGTCACATCGCAACACTGTAATATCATTAAGTCTATCACTAATCACAACGGATTTCGTTAAGTTAGTTCGCTTCTGCGCATTTACTCTACATTCATGAAACAAAGTAATAGGGCCATAATATAATAGTGTGTGCGTGCGATGCGTATGCGTGTACATCAATGCTACCAAGCACTAGTCTATTCATACACACACGACTCACTCACACACTATCATATAAATTAATCAGCTTCCAAATGATTTGATTTTTTTTACCGAATCAACTTTCTTGAAATATCGCCTAAATTAATATAAATAATGATTATTTACAACTTGTATTTTACTGATACTCAAATAATTAAATGTAAGGAATGGTAAATTAAATGTAACACAACCACACCTTCATTAATGGTCTAAGTCGGCTAGTTAAACATTTCATTTTTAAATTATTATTAAAAAAAGTTTAAGAATCTTGCGTATTTACTTATTAGATGATTTGAATATGTAAACAAAGTACGGTACAGCGTAATTTCAACCAAAATGCACTACGCATATTGCATGAAGTAAACAATACCTTGTTGACGGATTCAACAGTGAACTTGTACTGAACTAATGCGATGACATCATTAAATTGTTGTCACTCATTAATAAAACCAAAAATTGTCAAGCTATCATAATAAATTGTTTTATTATAAATAAATTATTTTATTATAAAAAAAATACTAATAAATAATTTTTTTATAATAGTACTGGCATAATATATATAATTGTCTAACTGTGTGTATGTTATATGTCTGTCTGTCTGTCTGTCTGTCTGTATGTCTGTCTGTACGGGTCAATCCCTCAACCATTCTCAGCATATACAGAGTCGCTATATACAGAAAAATAGTCCTTAATATATCAGGGTACAAGCATTAAAATTCCGTGTGCTCTTAAGTCTTTATGGAACTGAGCCATATATTCAAAATAGAATAGAATATTTGGTAGTGAGACTGCATTTATATTTGTTGATTATTGAAGATATGCAAAAATAGTCCTTAATTTATATGACATCTGGTATAGCAGTTAGTCGAAAATGCATTACAGTCCGTATCGGTACCTAATGTATGAAACTTCAAAAAATGTTCATTTTCAATGATTGTTTAAACTATTAAATGGGACATTTTCGAAATAGTAAATTATTCCTTACTGACCGGCAACTAATGTAGATTCATCCATTATCTATAAAACGTTTCATGTCTCTGTCAATAGAAGGTAGTTAATCGTAAACTGATATATTTTATAAATAATGGTCAAACGAAATCCATTGTGACAGCTAGGTGTTGCTAGGTGTTGCCAGGTGTATAAATAATTCAATTTAAATATTTAATCATAATTAATACATATCTAAAATCTCGAAACGGGTATTTTAATGATAATATTATTAAATTTATTTAAAAATAATTTTAGAGATATTTAATAATGCATAATAAATGAAAATTCTCAAAAAAGTATTTATCGGGAGACTCGCTTTTTAAATATTGTGATGAGTGTTGTCATCATATGAAAACCGCGTTATATTATTTTATTAATAATTTTAATAAAATTTCAAACTTCTTTCGAATGAAAAAACAAACAAATTATTATCTTCGTATTAAAAACAAATCAGAGCATTTCAAAATATTAAATAATTTCTATATATTTTAAGGTGTATTTAATTTGATAATGCATAACAATTTCCACATTTTTGTACTTCATTTTTAAAATAAAAAAAATCTTTAAAACTTCTTTAAAGCAAAAATGAAATCAAAACTCAAAGATAAACGTCCTATTAAAAAACCAGGCAGAACATAAAAAAACATTAACAAATTGAAAATTTCAATTAAAATTACCCTAGTTAAATAATAAAGATAAAAAGATTTTAGTTTCAATCAAAAACATGTTGTATAATTAATATGTCAAGAAGACTATCCACTTGAACGATGACATATGTTTGTATTTTTTGTTAGAAAAGGTCGTTTCCTGACATATTTTAAAATACAAATATTAATCACCGGCACGAGCGCAGTCATCTTAAACATATGTATAAAATAAAAGGATAATCAATAACAATATAACTAATAATTTATGTATTTCATGAACACCTAGGAATAAGGGGTGCTTCGATAATCCCGGCACGTGTTGTGAGTTTTGTTGTCAAAATCAAGTAAAGTCGTTTAACAGCCGACATTTTGATCTTATTTTAAGTCGTCTTAAACTAAGATATATCGTCTTCGGTATTTGTGATTGTTTACAAGAAAACCATTAACGAAAACGGCGCCTGACAACCAGACGACTCTTTCCAAATTATGTATGTATATATCTTAAAATCAGGGGTTTGTAATACACAATATTTTTAATTAATACATCATCAATAAACTGTACGATGTCTTGAGACATTGAATGGCAAGTAAAATGAGTTCAGGATGGATTTTATTTAATTTAAAATGCAATTAGAAGGTTGCCAAAATTTAAAATGAAGTGTGTGATTTCTCCATAGATTTGTTTGCTAATTAATTATTTAATTATTTGTAAAAATAGCTACGTAATTAACTATTAAGTATGTCATAATTGAAAGTAGTTATTTATGTAAAATAAAGGTAAACAAAATATTATTACAGCTCTTTTCGCATACGGATTCCAAATGTCACATTGTTTTATGTCTATTCCGCGTGCTGTTTATAATTCTGGGAAAATTATATTTATTTTTAATGTAATTTTATTGAATGATTGTTTTCATCGATTGTATTATAGTGTGATAATTGTCGTAGGCCTGTACTTTTGTGAGTGTATTGTTACTACGCCAATTAAGTGAAGAGTATTACCATACGATACTAACATATACTCGATCAATTAGAATTTCAAACTGTCATAATTAATTATTATTAATAATTTGGCCCTTTAGATAAGTTATTTTTGTGGTCGTGTTGTCATTACATGAAAGCCTTTAAACTATTTCAAGTTCAATCAAAAACATGATGTATGTAATTCGGTCTTGATAAAATGTACTGATCGAAAATACATATAAATATACTTTTATCATTTGAATAGTATACCGTACTCGAATGATTATTTCGACAAATAAAGCACAAGGGGATATTGTTAGTAAAAAGTATTCTGCAGCACTACAATATCGAGAGGGTGTTTCAAAAAGCGCACCTAGTTTGGAATAATACTAAAATATACATAATAAAAATAATGTGTCACATGCAAATCGTTATGAATGTATATTTCCATTGAACGTGCCGAAGTGTTTTTATTTGTTTTCATATTATTATTTGTGACGCAATGAGGAACCCAACCCCATCAGATGAGAGTGCTCTTCTACGTGTATGAAGCACACCCCCTGGCTTCCTGAGGGCCAAGGGGTGAATTATCATTGTTGTACAGATAGATATACCTACAGATCATTCAATTGAAGAATTTGCTCGATTTCCAATCAATTCATATTCAATATCGTGCAATTCGGAAAACTGCGCTCTTTTAACATAACACATGAATGATTTAGGGGTGAGTTCTGATGAACCCTTGTAAAGGGGGAAATACCAAACCATCTTAATTATGCATGGAATTTAAACTATTTCATTTGTTTCCCGTGCACGTGCGTTATTAAAAACAGGTGGAGAATAAACTCAAAGATTTTATTTTAAAAAAAAAATCACCCTGCATTTTTAGTTGGTTCGTTTTTATTAAATTATTTATTAAAAAAATTCTATTGACAATTATGAAGAAGGCGATGAAAAAATAATATTATACCAGTGGCGTAATAATAGCTCAATGGATAAGGTGTGTAATAAATACTGTGGTCATGGGATGGAAAAAAATGAAATCTCAATTTTAATATTTAAAAATAATGATATAAATTCGGTTATTACGACTGGGAGATAAGGAATAATATTAACAAAATCCCGATCGATCGTCTTGATCCAGGTTTACTCTTATTTCCTGTATTGTAAGGTAAATACTGATTATTAAGTCGATGACCTGTGTAACTAGTAATAGTTAAGATCACCGACAGACAATTAACACGTTGTTGTGTCTAAAAAAGCCCCTCGGGATACATATATAAATAAATAAATTCCTCGATCGATCGAGCTTACTCCGATTTCCTGGATTATAATGCAAATACGGTAATGTATGGTAAATACTGATTATTAAGTCGGTAACTAGTAATAGTAAAGATCATCATTGTAATAACATTGTAAATAAATCCTATATTCAAACAAAATGAAGATATGAAAAGGGTATTTTCTTAACTTTATATATATATATATATATATATATATATATATATATATATATATATATATATATATATATATATGATATATATATATATATATATATATATATTATATATATATATATATATATCTTTAATTATATCATCATGCAGTACCACTAGAGCATTACGGGAGACCCCAAGTCGCAGTGATGATAATGCAGCACTCGTCAATTCGAAAATATCATTATATAGATTTATATTAACATATATTATGTAGATTTTTTTTACAAACTTTATACAAATGATCTTTATGTAAAATTAAAACATTATTGTCCGAGTAAACAACCCCAATAAAATACAAATTATTTTTTACACAAATATTACTATTATCATTGGTCAAATTCTACTAATTTTTTTTAACGAAATTTAGATCTAGTAAGAAGATTACACTGCTTTATTCTTTTATTATTGAATTGTTCCAATCTATGATCTATGAGATGGCGATTCTACCCTTCGATTCTGTATATTATACGGTTCGATTGGTGAAATTTATCTTTTAGGGTTGTAGACCATGTTAACCCCTTATCGGTTGTATAATTTATAGTGTTACAGTAGTCCATTGTATTTTATTATATACATTATAACCGTTTAACGCCTTAATATCATCGCTACCGTGAAATCACTATGCAAACTATATGAAAATAACCAGAAAAACCACACTAAATTATTATCAGCTCTTCGTTTATTTAAATTGTTTATTTGTATATGCAACCGTTTAATTCAATAAATAATTTTGTGGTATTCATTTGCAACTAGTAAGAGCTTCATATTTTTATCATTTAATTAATTATTACAGACATTAAGAGCACAATTGCATAGATGATAAATGAATAAATCCGAATTCTGGATTTGGTATTTAAACAAGTAAAACTTATTTACATGGGAGAGAAATATGATCAAAGAAATAATCCGCTTCATGCTAGAATTTTTAAGGTTCCAGAATGTGTTTTTTTCATAAATGAAAATAAAATGTGTCTATAAATTTTGTAGAATAATTTTTTTTTGTCAAAATTTGGCTGGTTAGTTTTTTTATTACATGTATTTTTTATTTTTAAATTCCTATTTAGGTTAGGGGTGATTTTTTATGTCGCATGAAGACGGGAATATTTGTTTTTAAAATAAATTGCCTTAAATGTATCAAAATTCAGCTTTAAGGAGTTGAAAGTAACCTTCGCAATGAACTTATCTCTATAGAAGCGTCATGCGTATTGTTTTCATACATTAAAATGTGGCCGCCACTACTACATGCGCATATTATACATATACTACACACATACGCGGGCTCTGACCACCTAAAATTCGACACTTTATTATATTAATTAGTATAGATACCATATAACTCGACAATGAACTTACATTTTTATAAGTGTCATGCGTAGTGTTTTTATATATTGGATAGTGGCCGGCAATACTACATGCGCATATTATACATATACTTCACATATACGCGGGCTGTGGCCACCGGCAATACTGAAGTCCCTAAAATCCAACACTCATATAACTCGTCAATGAACTTTCATCTACGAGTATAGAATTGTCATGCGTATTGTTTTCATACATTAAAACGTGGCTGGAACTTCTACATGCGCATATTATATATACACTTCACACATAAGCGGACTGTGGTCACCTGCAACACTAATCACTCAAGATCAATAAGATTGTTCTTACAAAAACATCCTCATGATCATATTTGTAGTTATATATATAGCAATTTTTAATGACGCACTTTACCATATTAAGTGTAATGTTATTAGAAATATCGACAAGTGACAGATAAACAGTACGAGCGGTAGAAGCAGCGTCTTAAGCGGGTTTTTCGAAGTATTTTGGCAGCTCTATAAACATATATAAACTCATTGAATCTTTGGCATATTTTAAGAGGAATTTTCATATATGTATATATAAAATATACACTTTTTTATTGAATAATAAATGAAAAATCCAACATTACTATAGTCCATAGATATTATTTTAAATAGAGTTGTCATTGTATGAATGAATTGAATACAGTGTGTGACTTTGAATAGTTTGGGAGTATAAAAATGCAGACACGAATCGGTTCCAGTTGGTTTTGGTACCGTATATAATTTTATTGGACCATACTGTGTTGGTCTTTTATGAAAAAAATAATACATATAATAACCCTTTGAAATATTCCCACAACGAACGATTGTCCTCATTTAACTTTAGCTATGAATTCAAATAGTCCGGTGGTTAACACGTGTAATTAAGACTGGGATTAGATTGTAATCTGTACAGTGTTTAATGTTTTTTTTATCCATTAAATTGGATGACACACGCCTTTTTTTTGTTAATAATGATTAAAGCCACGAGACCTGAATACTGATATGGCTGGACAATCCCTTCACCCCTTTATACATTACTATTAACACTATCTGATAAAAACAAGATCGATTAAATAAGGCATTTTTATACGCGAAAAAATATGAATAATTAAATATTAAAATTACCTGGAGGTTTTAATATGAAAATATATTTTTTTCAATGCAATAGCTAGTCGTAATTGACACAGTTAAAGATAAACATTGTATTATTTTCTTTAATAAATTCATTGTGGTCGTGGAGAAAATAAAGTAAAATTTTATGATATTTTTAAATAAATATTCGGCAATAAGCTGTTCTATAAATTATTAAGGATTCTTTAACAAACTCGTCTATACCATAGAAATATTATTAATTTGTTTAAAAATGTAATTAATGTGTTAAAAAATCGTTGGCTTTCTTTGCAGACTGCAAAATATTGAATATTTAGATTTTAATGCCATTTAGTCGGAATTTTCAATGGAGAACTGTTTGGAAAGAAGAAGTCCAAAAAAAATGGTTACATTTTTATTTAGTAACGTAATAAATAAACATAACTCTATTTTATATATTTGTCATAAAATAAATATTGAACAATATTGTATTGTATCCGTAAACAAAAATTAATTATGATTTAAAAAAAAAACAGTTTTTTTGTATCTCCTGTAAAATTTGGCAAAATGGACTTGAAAGATAAACTTATTATCAGTAGGTAAGAATACTTTAAGGGGCTTTTAATTATTAATATAAAAAAATCTATAGTAATAAACCGTTGTCATTCGGTATTAATCGGAAATTAAAATGGCAGATTGCTTTTGGAAAACCCATACTTAATTGATTAATATTTTTATCAATAATTAAGAGTGGAATTTATTTATTAATGTATACCCTACCTCCTCTTTGAAATAACCTCAATGTTTTAAAGTCCATTCTGTATAATAATATATTATTACACATTTTTAATGATCAAAATTAGAAATTCTTAAAGGTGATTAACCAAAGTACGAAGAAGAATAATATCCTTATATTAGTCCTTTTGCAAACAGGGTGAGGCACAATATGTTGTTTAAATAAAAGGGTGTCCCCTTGGAATATAGATATTATTTCTAGGTTGCATAATCTGCAATGTCAACAGATTAACACATGAAATTGGTTCGACCGTATGCGGAACAACCGCATCCTATAAATATACGAATAATCTTCATAAATTATGATTCATTTAAAAATTAAAATATTTTTATATTGTAGCTAAAACAATACATAGTTTCTATGGGGTTGGGGATTTCTTTATAATTGAAGAACACTGTTCAATTACAGAGCGACCTGTCTGATTTAAAACGATAGATTTTTATTTTTAAAAAGTTGTAGATTTAAAAAAATATTATACACTTTAAGCGACAACTATTTTTTGGAATAAATGTGGAATGAGAAAAGCGTATTATTATTAGAGAAAATAAATTTGACTATCACTAAAAAGTGGTCCAAAAGGTAAACGACGGTTAGTGAGTAATGCTAGAGATGATATTATTGGTGCGTATACGAATAGAGGTAGTATTGGTGTTCACGCATACGCACCACACGCACACATTATTTATTATATTGAATACTGCAGAAAATAAGATTTTTTATAATATTATTTAATCTCATTCTGTATACAAATCAAGAGGTTTTTTTAATAGTAAATGAGATATTCATAAAAAAATGCTCACAAATTCAGTATTTTTTTGTTGATTCTCTTAAATATGATATTTGATTATGAAAATGTGATATTTTTATTTAACTCTCTTTCATTTCAATGTTATAAAATGATGATTCCAAAGAAGATGTATGTTTTTCTGCTTTTACACTATTTGTTTTTGGAAGCTTTTCATTCTAAATGTCTCAGATGTTATTAGTTTGTATTTAAGCCTTGTTTACTTTAAAATAGCCTCAATATTCACCTTACAGTCCAAGAAATCAGAGTGCATCCGAATCGATTACATTTTATTAATATTAGTGTCCATCTCCAAGTCGCAATAACCAATATGTATATTTTTTAGGAGGATTCGAAACCATGACGACAGTATTTGTAGCAATATTCACCTCAAAATCCAATAAATCAGAGTGAACCGATCTCGAATAACTACCAAACCCGTCACCAGATTTCATTCGATTTGTCAAACCACCCTTAGAATACCGAAATGAAGGTGTATATAAAATTACAGCTTCTAATCTGAAATTCCGAGCTTTAGATCCTTTTCTTCCTAAATTGACTGGGCTATTACAGTTAACTGAGTGTAATAGTATCGTATCTGATCTTACCCTACTGTGGCACAAATTCATATAAATAAAATTCAAATTGTCCAAAACAAGTGTCTTAAGATGGTCTTAGATCTTGAACCTGGCACATTTCTTAAAGAAGTCCACGAGTTAAAAATGATCAAAGCAAATATCGCAGATTTGAGTAAAAAACATTACACTAAAATGACTAACTTCCCGACTAACCCAATCATAAGACATGTAAATAAAACCAAATATGCCTCGAGGAAACGTAAGTTCATTTTACCAATGGACAAAAAAACTGATATTATTTTTAAAAATAAAATTAAAATTCTAATAATCCACTCAACTCAAATATGGTTTTATCCAAACAAACTGTTATTTAGTTTTTAAGCATTATATTTTGTAATTGTTGTGTTAATATTGCATTTATTGTTGTTGTTATTTATTAATATTCATATTTGTTAATGGGATATCATTCTTTCTATAGTTAAATACTATCATTCATGTCAAATTTAAATAAAACATTGTCATGTTAGTTATAGGTATAAAGATGTAAACACTCTGTACACCTAAGTCTATTTCCAAAGATGTATTGTTCTATCAATCAATGTAAAAACTTGTGCATAATAAAGAAATGGTAATATATCTGATCTTATATTAAATTTATGAAGACATCGCTGTTCGTGTCAGAGTATAAGTGACAATAAATAATGTTTCTTTGTTAAGTACATATTTGATGGATCTGAATCCCCTTTAGGACTGTAAACTCACGCCCGGCTTTATAGTGGGAAGACCAGCTGCAAGGAACTACTGTATCGGGATACACATCCCATTATACTGGATTATTGCTCCCCATGAATATTATTAAAACAATATTTTTAATTGAAGACAAACTGTACACTTTGATGGATTAGTGGACTGTAGACACGCCATATGCGATATCTGAAATGGGTTCAATGAAAAGGCATTGACGTGTTGTACACATTGAAGTCATTGATACCTCAATGATTGACACTAATTACCTATAATTTGAGTGTTAAATACACACTATTCAGACCCCCAAAATAAATTAAAACTACTATTATACTCCAGCAAACTACCAACCCAAAATATATAACTCCTACCATTAAACCGTGACTACGATATTAATACATTATCCCAAACCCATTTGTCTATCCAATTATCAGATCAGCAAATTATTATAGTATCTCTAATATACAACATATCTTTAATTGCATAATTTATTACAGGTCAAATTAAGTGAACAGTGTTGCCATACGATACTAACATCATATACTTATTAATTAATAATAACCGAAGATTCTCAAACAGTCATAAGAAATTATTTAAAAACATATGGAATTTTTTGGACATTATATGAAAACCTTTAAAATATTTGAAAATCAATTATCATATTCTGCATTATTTATGAAAGATGAAAAAAACGGCTTATGAAATACCGCAAATGACCTTGATTATAGTATCACTAATATAAGACATGTCTTTAATTGCATAATTCATTACAGGTCAAATTAAGTGGTCAGTGTTGCCATACGATACTAACATCATGTACTCACTCATTAATAATAAACGAAGATTCTCAACCAGTCATAATAAAGTATTTTATATTATTTAAAAAATGAGTTGTTTTGGACATTATATGAATAGCATTAAAATAATTGAAGTTCAATTAAAGACATGTTGTATAATATAGTTTTGCTTATTGATTAATGAATCTGTCGAGTTACATCAGTTTTCATGGGGATTTAATAGAGAGATTCCACAATAGTCCACCCCCGCCGTCTCATACAAATAATATGTATTGTATTTATTGATAGGGGCTGTATTTGTTGAGCAATACTACATTTCATTCAAACATCCTTCACCAGGACTAATTGCTCCGATAATTTAAAAATGTGATCTAATGGAAAAGTAAAGAGTAATAATATTGTACATATTATCGAATCCGGTGGGAAGGTGAAAAGGGGATGAAATTAAACTGTCAAAATACAAAAAAAAAAGCGTTCACCCCTTTCAGCTGACAAATAATACGAGCAACTGTCAATCAGCCAGAAACTAAACTGACACTGTTCACTTTACACATACTATATTCAATTACATCTCGCTACACCCCCTTTTTTAAATGGGTTTTAAAATAAAAATTCAATTATATTTTGTCAACACACGAATAAAGGCATTGTGTGCTTTTATATTTAAAAATCAATCCAAAACCACCGATATTAGAACACATTTTATATAAAAAACAAAATATAGCTTTTTGTTATATCTGAGTGATGATTGGAGATAGTATTTATTTTATAGTGTTGCCAGTGTGCAAAGTTATGTATTAGATCATAATAATATTTATGTATGTACCTCTATAATTTGTCGGAGCTCCGGAGGGAAATGTAGTCGTTATGTTAATCTGATATTATAACTAAATAAATACCTCAATACTCAATATTCATATTACTGCATACTCATATTATGTATAAATATCAAGATGGCGGACCATGCAGATGAGTTTGATAAAGACAACACTAAGGGCCGGTTTCTAAGCTCGTGAGCTACGTGACTACGATTTATATGAATTTCGAGTCATATTTGCACATTCTGTTTCTTCAAGCAGTTAAAGCCGATGTTTAGATTCGAGTTCGTCACGAAATATCACTCGAATGGAGGGGGAAATATAGCACGAGTTTTGATTTAGATTAACGCCGAGTCAAGATTTGACAGTTTGTAACAGGAGCTAAATCATGAAAAAACGCATTTTGCGCGTAAATCGCTAAGTGACTCGCACTCGCGATTGGCTCACTCAGACTCATCTGTTTGGTCCGCCATATTGATATTTATACATCCAGTGGCATTCTTATCGGCGATGATGATCTAATATACAAATTGTACCTGTATGTTTGATATTGTTTTTAAAGGCAGAAAATTTGATTAATAAAAAAACCATATATCTGAAAAAAAAATCACAATTCAACGGCCACCAATACAAATACATATCAACAATGCTGGGATATTAATAAAATAAATAAAAAATGTGGGGGGTTGCATTGCCCCAAGTATGTTTTGTTTGTTATCGCATATCAAAGCGGCGAGGAATGCACTAATGACTGCGCTGCATATTTTACCATATATTTAATTGAAATTCGATGACAAAATAAATTAATTATTTAATATTTAAAGAGTCGCTATCACATTTGTATTCAAAAAACGTTTACTCAAAAAGGAGTGCAAAGCCCCAAAAGCTATATACCTGCCTGTCTTTGGTTGAACTTCAAATAAATTATGTGTTATGCGAATGTGTAATTCCAATACGATTATTAAACAAATATATCAAAAGAGGCCTATGATTTTTTTCGTATAAAATTAATTAATTATGACAGTTTGTGAATCTTCGGTTATTATAATGAGTGAATATGTGATGCCATCATAAAATAACAAAAACAAAATTCATTTTCAAGGTGAAGTTCAAATGAATAACAACAACAAGTATGACAACATAATGTTGTCATAACGCCTAAGGTCACTGACCGTATTTGCATCAACAAAAACTAATTGTAAACACTATGGTGTCATAATGTTCGATGGCTGACCGTGTGTGCCGTTTGAGGTTATGTTCTTGTTTACGTACTATTGTTGTTTCATGAATTCTATGACGTATGCTTATAATCATGCAAATTCAAATCAGACGGTGAATCACCTAATAAATAAAAACGCAAGATGATCAAACTGACATCTTGAGAATCTTCGGTTTTATTAATGAGTGAATATATGTTGTCATTAGAGAATAATAAAAACAACTTATGATGTCATCGCATTAGTTCAAGGTCAAGATCAATTTCGAATCCGTCAACAAAGTATTGTTGACTTTGCAATATGTGTAGTGCGTTTTGGTTGAAATTACGCTATACCGTACTTTGTTTACATATTAAAATTAGGCGGCCAATCACCTAATATGTAAATACGCAAGATTCTCAAACTTTTTAAAATAATGATTAAAAGTTGAAAAGTTTAACTAGCCGACTTGGACCATTAATGAAAGTGTGGTTGTGTTACATTTAATGTACCATTCCTTACATTAAATTGTTTTAAGTTGAATAAATGACATGTTGTATGTGCACATATTTCTCAGGTGAGTTGTTTAGGGTTGAAGAGCAGATGTGTATAAAAAGTAAGTGTTTATTGAAATTGAAATTAGTTGAAGTGTTTGATTCGATTTACTTAATACATATCGACGGGGAGTCAGTGATGATGATCAGCAGGGTTCCTGCAGGATGCTTATTATCAACGCTATAACGCGCACCAATTACTCGCTAAAGGCCCGCGGGCTCCGACTACTATTCTTACAATATAACCGCTGAATCAAATTAATATTAATACCAAATATCGTCATTGTTGGACTTGAAATATAACGAATAAATTGTAACTATTGTAAACCTAAACTCGCTATTTTTTACTTGCATACAGGTTGCATTTGTACAAGTTTGTATGGCGCTGCAGTGAAGGCACAGCGCAGTGCGGCCTCTCTACCCTCACTAACTCGAAAACCGTAGGGTTTATCAAAAATGTTTTTTACAAAAAAAAATCAAAAATTTCATGATCGACAATGTTTATTTCAATGTCAACATCATTGGAGCCATAGATAACGAGATAATCTTGAAAAATTGATTTTTGTGACCTTTATTGTTTAATTTATATGTGCTATTATTGTTTAATAGAAAAGACCTTACCGGAAATCAAGACACAAGGATCAAATTTTCAAGAGACACTAAAAACATCAATATATTGATAAAGAAATTTATATTTATATGCTGTTTTAAGCGACTCGTGTAAAAAATATATATTTATGATATCAACGCAACCGATTATATAGAATATATCTGTGCAATAAAATTATGTTGATTTGTTTTTTGATATCTGCTGTTTTTCCGCCAAGGCTTTCGATTAAAATGTAGTGATTTTGAAGGGAAAAACCAAATACCTATAACTTTTTGTTATATACCTATGATTGGTGAAAGAATAAGCGTCAATTTGAAAGTGTTTTATTTTATAGTGTTGCCAGTAAGTAAAATAATGTATTAAATTATATTTATATTAGGTTGGAGCTCCGGAGGGAAATGTAGTCGTTATGTTAATCTGATGTATAACTAAATAAATATCGAGCTCAAACGATACCACCGATATATTAGAAGGTCATATAAACTGCATGTATAAATATCAAGATGACAGATGAGTTTGACTGAGGCAACACTGTAATTAAAACGAAGTGACATTTAGCGCGATTAAACAATTATTGTTGTCTCACTCAGACTCTTCTGTTTGGTTCGCCATCTTAATATGTACACATCCAGTTCTGCTAATATATCGGTGGTATCGGCTTTAACCATATCTGCCCGAATAAAATCCTCAATGACTTTAAGCCTTTTTTCATATATTTTTTTTTAAATATTTACAACCTTCACGGAATTTTTCCTCAAAAATCCTATACAATGGCGTTTTATCAATACGCGAATTCACCTTTTTTAGGGGCTCTCAACTCTTTTGTGCCATAACGAGATTAAGAGTAAACAGAAACTAAAAAGGTAGGGGGCCTAAAGCAAAAGCTACGGGATATCATTTAACAATGTTACGCTTTAAAATATTATTATGTATTACTGCACACATCAATGACGATAAATATAAACATACTGTTAATATGAAGCATAAATTTTACATAAAATATTACAAATCCATAGGTTAAGAACAAAAGGAGATGATATGTAAAGAGCGGGGAAATGTCAAAAAAAATTTCAAAGAAGAAATTGTGCGTCATGATTCAAAACACTAACTATTTAATACATTAAATAAAACCAACCTATTTATTATTCCCCATGTTTGTGGAGAAAATCTCAAAGTTTAAACATGCCTAATGTTGATTTGTCACACCTCAAAGCTTTGATAATAAATAATATGACGATATTACTAATCACAGCCCTTTGTGGTAAATTCATTTGTCTCTGCGCCTGGTTAAAGTTTAAATATACCTTTACAAACATAAGAAACACATAGGTTATGATTAAACCTCAAATAAGAAGATGAAAACTGTTCAAAGTTCTAGAGCACTGCGCGGCCCTCATTTTTAATATACCGACAATTGTATAATGAAAAATAATATAAAATTACCTTATACTTCAATACGACCATATTATTTAATTTTCTACAACCCGTTGACAGTTCGCCGCGAAGGGACTGGCGCATTCTGTTTGGTCGGGCCTTAAATTTGTTTATATGCTTTCACGTATTCAATCAAAATCATTAAATCATAGATATAAACATTAGATATCGCATCGCATATAAATAATTCGTGCAATTTCGTGTAAACCCGTGTATTGTTGAACTCTTTTTTTTTTTTTTTTGTCACAATACTTTGACGATTAAAACGCAATAATATTGTAAACATGTTAAAGAAGTAGTGTTTGGTAAAAAGTGAGGCTAGATGTATTTGAGTGTATGTTTGAGTCCATATGACATGTAGTAACAATGCATTTACCCATTTTACTGTGAAATATAACTGAAGATATGAAGAGAGATGTTTACAGTATAATGTTTGCCAGGTAACTCATGTTTTTGGCCACTTGAACTAACCACGTATTTAGCCACTGTGTCAGCATAATTTTGTTTATTTTGGTCATTTTGACAGTTCTTACGTCATTATTGATCCGCGACCAACTTCACGTCGATGTGTCAACTCTCTTGTCGTTAGTCGGCGTGATTGTTTTTATTTTAATTTATCATTTTTACATTATTAATTTCATCAAATCAAAATTTATTGTGTATTATTGTATAAAATAATCGATCCAAAACCCTTATTTGAGTGAAATTGAATTGAAAAAGGTTTAGTTTATAATGGAAATGGATGAATTCGAAATATTAAAAGCCTGACATGATGAAATAATTATGTCATTGGTAATTTATGTTTTTGGCCACTTGATCCACTTGAACTAAACACGCATTTAGCCACTCACGCGATATTTTTTTGCATAATTTATACATGTCAAACAATCAACAAAGGAGAATCTATTTGGAGACGTATTTGTTCGGTTCAAATCTTATAAGGACTACTGGAATCCGATTGTTTTCGGCTGAATGGATTCGCTGACACTTGGATTCTTTGCGTCATCCATGATGATGTATAAAAGGAAGGGAAATTGTGAAGTTGACTACCTGCCAAATGTCGATAAGTCAGTCGGACTTGCTTTGTTCGGCGTTGACATGTCAATAAGATGTCGGCTATTTTACCGTGAAAAAAATATATTTATTCACTTTGCATTGTGCCGACTTTTCACACAAATAAATAATCTTATGTACGGCCTTTTCAATTTGGCCTCTTTTTAGCCCCCCGCCTTGATGTCTGAATTTGTTGTATTCATATTACAAAATAGACATTTCATACAAAAGTTACGTGAGTTACGCATTTCTAGATAAATAGTTTCTTTCTGCCATCCTCGACAGGTAGATTCATATTTTTTTATACCGATTCCAACTGAAAATGGTTCTTTAAATTTTTATAATTACTTCAAACACTTGTAGGACTACAAAATATTATTCCAGTCAAATTACTCAAATCACTTCAAATATAATAATAAATCAACTGACGAGTTCTGCATTATCATCACTGCAACTTGGGATCCCCTGTAATGCTCTAGTGGTACTGCAGTATTATATAATATAATTTAAACAAAAGAACGGTTAAAAATGTTAAAATGAATAAAATCAATTTTATTCAAAAATATATATTGGAGAAATTTTATATTCGATTAATTAAGTGGGTAAAATATAATTTCTTTCCTGTTTAAATAAACAGATTGCACATCACTATGTATAAGAATACTGTTTTTTAACGTTGATCAGAAATGTGCCAAGATCAAACGAATATTATAGTATTATACCTAGTAACTTTCTTATTATGAATAAATTAGATGTTATTGTGATTAATCGAGCTTTATAATTGTGAATATTATATCGCTTAGGTGGTATCGTAGATACTATAATATTCGTTTGACTTTGGCACATCTCTGGGGTTGGCCAAATCTGTTGAGGTAATCAGGTTTATAATTTTTTTTCAATCCAATCCAAACAAATGCATCATAAATTCGTGTATTTGAATTATTATTTATTGCTGTTTAAAAGAATGTGGTATGTATTTATGTCAAGAAATAGTAATTTCAAATCCAAATATCGTTATATACTTAATTTTTCGGTATTGGATTAGTCGAAAATCGATATTTAATTATAAATATTGCACAAAATGTATGTAAAAATAAAACAAGGTTGTGCATATATTTTGTGACAGGGGAACTTCACGGTGTAACACAAAGTTATATATTTTATTTTATTATAATGGTATCAATGGTGAAATTGGATGGAAGGTTGACAATATGACAGACGTCATTTGACAAAGTCGATCGAAATCCCATTGTTACATGACACAAAATCCTCTTTTCACAACAATATACATGCATACATTGTTGTGAACATGACATTACGCATGGCAACACTAATCGGATCAGTATTGATCAACTTTCTTAATTACATACTAATGCAATTTCCCAATAAGCATAACTCAACAGTGTGTCACATTTAACAGAAATAATATAATAAGTGTTGTTCAGAATGTGCCGACATTCCCTGCTGACACGAAAAGGTTGCTTTGATTTATTTTAGAAGGCATAAAAGGTTGTGCGGATAATAGAAATGTCAGCTATTTTGTCGCAGATCTGGTCGACTGATCTTTCTTTATTTCTGTATACAAAATGTAGGCGTAAAATCGCTTCGTATAAACATTGCTCACTTTTCAAATGTACACAATGCAATCATATAAATCCTGCACAATGTCCCTTAACTGTTTCAGGAGTTAATTGTCTGCTATCCACACAATATGGCGACTTTCACATTGTTTTGCAGAACATGTGTATAATGGTCGACTTTCTAAATGATTGTTGTCTTTTGGCCATGAAAAAAATTATAATTAATTGATTTTGTTTATTCAGTATGGCTTCCGAGAATTTAAAATCAATAAAATTGTGCATAAATAAGTAGTATAAACTCTACCAACTAACAATAACTTTAGTAATGTCAATAAATTATATCTATTTAGTATTCTCATTAATTAAAATGTTAAAAAAATCTACTCCAGTTACGATTTAAGCGCATTATTTAATTCATTGCATGCATACATACATGGTTTGATGTTCAATGTGTTGATAATAAAAATATTTATGTTTTATAATTTAATCTCAAAAAAGTATTGATAGTAAATATTAACTTCCACATGATTGATATATTTTAATAATAACAAAAACGATGTCACTCTTGATTTATAATCAAACCTCGGCCAAGTGAATGAAAAAACAAGCTCACAATTGTAGAGCACTGCGCGGCTTGAATTTTAAATATATGTACATACTGCCTTATTATGTGGTAAAATGTATTATTCTATTTGAATTTTCGGATATTAACTGGACAATCATATAAAATAATAATAAAATTACAATTTCTGACATTTAAATTAAATTTTATAGCTTGTCCCATGTATGAAGTGTAAATATCAGAGAATACATCAAAGCACTTCATTACACCCACGTAGACCAGGTCTGTTTATAATTGATACATTTTAATATATATATTTTTTTTTAAATAATTTATTACTAAATAGCCATCGAAGGATTTGGAATTTTTTCTTCAATGTAAATACCACTGAATAATGAATAAAAAGAATACTAGTGGAGAAACCAGCGTTAGTCATTATTAATTCCGGGAATAAAACAGAGTAGAATAATATTATTTGACGTGAGTCATGAATCTGTCCATTCATATTATGATGATGGACTGGCTTCTTATAATATCAGTATTATATTTCAGGTGATAATCATACTAGATTAATTACATTAGAAACAACAAGTAGCCGTATTGTACCAAAATAACGGTGAATATTACAATAATATACATACTCTAGAAGGGGTTCGTTCTTTACTACGATATGAAAAAGATGGACCTTTAAAAAATATTTTAATTAATTTATTTGAATTGTAAACGAAACGAACTTAACTAAATCTATCATTTTATTTTATCTAAGACAAACAAGCCCATGTGTATTTTTAGTTTCGACCACACATTGTTCCATATCGCACTTGCTTATAACCGCAAAACCTTATACGAGCAGGCGATTATTATGTATGCTTGAGGAAATTTTAACAAAATCAATAAATTATTATAGTGTTGTGATTAAAACCAGTTGTGTGGAATTTCCTCGTGGGTCTTGTCAAGGTTTACTGAGAATCTAAACACGGCCATTGTGCAAACCTGTCCAATTATATCGATTTATAACGTGACTTGAATACCATTAAAACAATACCGGTGACTCATTAATAATCACTATTTTAATACGTAACACTAATTTATATTCATTTAAATGTGTCACGTAAAGTGGGAATTTAAAGAGTATCGCGGATTTTCATATAAAACTGCACGATGTCAATTTATTTATTAGATAACAATTATATAAAACTCACTTATTTAACGCCTTAAGAAGACCTTTGGGATGTCCATAGTAAGGAAGTTTTATTCATATATTTTTTTGTAAGTGGGCAAAATTTTGAACTTTGCTCTACAAACATAAGAAAAAAAGGAGTACTTAACACACAGAAAACCGATAATTAGTAAAATATATTAACGAAATCATGATTGAATGGCTTGATCCGGGCTTACTCTCATTTCTAGGATTAAAAATGTAATATTGAGGAGATAATTGCCTCAATTAAATAGCCAATCTAATCAAAGAATACAACTACAATGTAGGCTCAATAAC